>QNGE01002006.1:10938-132234 GCA_008508345.1 Paragonimus westermani | reverse complement strand
TCATCATCATCATCATCATCATCATCATCATCATCATCATCATCATCATCATCATCATCATCATCAATGGAATATCGGATTTCCGTCTGGTCGAGCAGTGTAGCGATCGACGCTTAGCCCGAAAAGTGGTCTTCAAAATGAAATCAACATTGAACCCGAATGTTCCTGCAGCACTGCTAAACGAATGTGTATGCACAAAGTATATAGGGGTAAAACATAAGGTTGATTGTTGAAACAGGAAACAAAAACTTTTACCGTATGTTTCGCTGATGCGGTCAACTGAATTATGTGGAGTGTCAAGGGGGCAAATTAACTGATGACTCCAACTCAATGAAAACGATACATATTGAAGTGCGTGATGCGAGAGCAACGACGCTGGTAGTGAAGACCGCTGAGGAACATCGTATAATAAAGTATGTTGCAATCTTTACCATGTCACACAAAACAATACCTCCCATAGGTATACACAGAAAGATGCTCGTTGAACACAGCCTACTGTGGACTTAAAATGAGGATTAGGCGCAGAACCGATATAAACATACAAGATGAAAGGATGTTGATAGCGTCATAGGTAGTTCACAACTGAGGTCTACAAACTAACGACGATTCGCGAACTAATCCTACAGACAATTAAGTGTAAGGCTGACGTCAGACAAGTGCCCATCTGTCAAAAAGAGAATGTCCAGCCCGGAAACCGTGATTTGAAGAAATCACAACGAAAAGTTACAGACGCAAGACATGTACGTTACCATGGTAACCACGGGATAGAATTGTGGTTGATAAAGTTCAAGTTTGCTGCTTTGAAATAAGGAAAACGGCAAAACTCGTTTCCGAAAATAGCATGATGATTCCTGTTAGTTGCTACCAATCCAAGTCAAAAGATGACAGCTTAAACTACTTTGTTCCGCTTCAAGATGCATGTGCAAAGGAAGAATATATAGGGCATTCAAACGATGTTTGGCGACCTACAAACATTCTCGAATCAGAAGATTTAAGAACAGATGTTAAAAATAGTAGTTAAGATGACTACGCCACCAGAGAACATGGTGGTACAAAGGTCGATCAGATAAAAATGGCTAAGTTGAACTCTGGATTGCTCTGGAAAATTTTGCTTATTCTAATTGAACGAAATCCTTTTCCTTTAGGGGGAAGACGACATTGAATGGACAAAATTAGAGTCTCTTACATTGACAAAAACTGTACTTCCGGGAGTCAGTTCGCCCTTTTGATGTTTGCTTAATCAAGTACTTCGGTAACGTTTGTGTTACTTGTTTGCAGTTTGTTTCTTACGAACACAGATCGATGAAATTCAGTCGTGTCCTGACGGCTAGTTTGTATGCATTAGGTTGCATGGATAACTTTCCCCTGGTTTCTCCGAAGCAGTTTTTCTACAGTTGCTGCGTCTGACATTTTACATTTTACTCTCCATACTGTGATGGGATTTGACCTCTTGAGCTTGTTAATAATCGGTGTATGAGTTCTGTGCGACTGTGATACTATTTAATCACAGAGACCATGCTGTCATTTGAGTTGTGCTTTCGAGAATGTTTTGTTGAGTGTTCGGAATGGCTCAAGTTTACTTTTTTGCGGTAGGCCGTGTCCGGTGAAGCTTCGGGGGAGACGGTTGCAAAAAACAGCTATTGCGGCTACTCTTTTTTAGTCCTTCTGATTTTCACAATTGTGAATTATTTTTCCAAGCTCCTAAACAAAGTTTGGATGAGACTGTTTTCGGGTGGTTGCCGCGAATGTCATTGAGTTGGCTTGTACGCATTTACTTTTGTTGAATCGATGTTTTCACTGTTCCACCAGATTATCGGCTGACTAGAGCATCCGAAAAAGGCAATCTTTTTTCGTCTTTGATCTCTTCGACGAACTTGATATAACTAAAAATGTCACAAGGTAGTTTACATGTATTCTGTATCTAAGACCCATTTACCCTCATGTATAGTTTCTACAGAGATGGTTTACATTTCAGCATATTAATGTTCTCTAGCCCATGTACGAACACTTCATTGATGATTCTGGCTGCGAGAAGTTCCATTCCTTTTGAATGCTTCAGATTTGTCCAATAACTCTTAAGCATGTTCTCAAACATAGTTTCATGAATTTGCGTACACTCTCAGATTTCAGTGATTCAGCCAGACGTGATTTCTCTTCCCATAGTTTTTGTTATGTTTTTGTAATCGGAATAAAATCGGTTGATGCTAAAGGTGTTATGACATCAAACTGAGTCATCATCACGTTTTTACCCATTCTGAGTTCTCTCAGTTAGTCCGAGAGTTGTTGAACGCTTCCAGCGGACTGTTGTGAAGCGATTTGTTGTCTTCCAAAGGTCATTATCTGATGATTGAACTTTGTAGTCTAAATGCTCGGTGGTAAACCGAACGTAAATCATAGGACAGAGTTACTTATGTTATCTTCGTTCTGAGCAGCTGCGAGGTCACCTCGTATTGGAGACATGAGTAATCTGATTCGGTCGCTTACTACTTCCAAAAAGTTGGGTGGGCTTCGCCTAAACCGTTTCAACACCTTGAAATGAGGAAATGCATATCCGGAGAACGTAATTAGAACCTGTCATTTTCTTTATTTCCAATATAAAAAGCAACCTTTCATAAGTGAGACGGCGTATGATACTCTGGATCTGGCAAGTATCTGGGTCGGTGCACGTTTTCTGAGCTTACAGCTTGCCTGTGTGACTCATTCAGTAAGGCACTCTTTGAGATTGAGTGTGTTGGTTCCGTTTTCATTTTGGGTTCAACCGAAGACCAGTTGTTTCGTAGGTCGGTCTCTGTTGCATTCTCGGAGATGTTACATTATTTCTGAAGAAAAAAAAACAATAGACCGCGAAAAAAGATCAATATTCTTTGTGAAAGTACGTATGGCAAAATACACCCTAGGACAGACGTACTATACAGAAATGACGGTGGTGAGAATGCACTGCATGGCTCACCAAAATGGTCGAGTTCTAGTGGACTTTTTCACGTTCACGCAGGACAAAATGATGTCTACCTTACACTTTAATGTCCAAACAGGAAACACGGATAATGAACAGTCGATTTCCAAGTGTGCCCCGAAACATCAATCAGAACAGCAGGCTCCAATAAAACAAACCTCTTCACTGCATGACGCCCATGCAACGACAAAGTTAGAGCAGGTCTGGCTCGCGGCACACAATCTACTTTGTACAAGAGTGATGATGACCAAACAATCATTTTCGGCTAGCCATTGTCATGTGGTGTGCAGAAAAGATTGTGTTAAAAAAAGTCATCCATCAATTGCTGGCAAGTAAACTGTACTTTCGTGGAGAACATACTTAAAGAAGCACATATTTGGACGTCTCCATAACAGTGGTCGGTGTAATATTTAATTGCTGACGCTTGGCCACCTTTCGTTCGTACTGTCACGTTCCGAGCATGACGATGGGAACGGACCTTTATTTGGTCAGTTCAGATGTTTCGACTTCATATGATATTAAGCTACTTACGTTGCGTCATATAACCCAGTAATACTTGATTACACCTCTCTATCGGAAGTGGTAAACATGAGACGCACGGATTGACTCAGTTGAGGCGTACCTCCACTTTGCGTAAGACTGTTGTGAAGTTACTGATCTCACAGCCGGTGAGCCACAAACAATTAGATTTGACTTCGCTGCAATCAGAAGCCACGTATTTCCTCCTAGACTGGTTATTTCAAATTGATCAGTTCCATATGGGCATTTGGAACCGGCACGATTGCTTACTACAACATCCTAAGAAAGTACAGTTGGCTTACCAACGTCTAACGAATATGCCTTATCCGGTTTCGTCTCTTTTCGGGACGCATTCCTGTTTACCGAAAGTGCTTGTGTCTGGTTTTTAGTTCTATTACACAAAAACTCCAAGTGCACCGTAATTCACATGTGTCCCACGGATTTTGCTCACCACGGATAAAGTAATCGTTGCAGAGTAGAGTCTTTGTGATGTGAACTATTATCTATGACCATGACGACCTGATCAGTTTGAGTAAATGTCGAGAGCAGTCTTGTTGATTGGTTTTGCGTAGTCACTACCTGCGTTTTCTGTTTGGACTGTCACTTATTAGGTGAGAAATGCTTCCATCATATGAGAGACTTTCTAGGGCTTCGAAAGAAACTCTAGGTTAAAACTGTACCATATCTATGTCAATGTAGTATTGTGTATCCAATAGCCTTGGACGTTTGATAAATGATCGTCCAACGATAATGTATCTGTTTAATGCGACATCTTTTCTTCGTCAGTGTATACAGAGACTAGAGCTAGCGCAGAGAAATAGCCATGACTACTCATGCTCAGTAGACGCAGAAAAGGTTCACGAAAAACAAACGCTTCTGCTCATAAGTGTAGAAAACTAATTGTGGCACATTCTGATAAGGTGTGCCCGCAGTCTGGTAGACTGTGAGCTTTTCATACGGCATACCTCATGCTATGCACTGTTTTCCATTTGTCTTTACTCAGTAAATTGAATAAACCTCATTCACTGAAAGCCGTTGAAAAAAATTGATTTTTTATCAAATGCTGCATGCCTTCTGACAGTAACGACCAACGATAGTCTAGTGGTGTTTATTGGAAATAAGTGTAGATGTGGCAAGTTCTGGTTAGCTCATTTTACGGTTTCCTGTTTCCGATGTTAGATAATAAATTTACGTAACTGACCTGTCAACCGGACTTCGGGTTTCGTTACTCAAATCAGTAGACTTAAACTGTTTCCTATTCAACCTTCTCCCTTGAAGTTAATTAAAGGTTCTCTGATATACCTCAGTAATGTTCAAATCACACCATGGTTTAGATGCCCTGCAGTCGTAGAAATTTCACATATTTGTACTAGTGTTCAGTGACAATGAGCTTCCGTGGGAACATTTTTGTGCACCAGTGGCCATGACTCTGTACTCTATGTTGGGGTTGGTTCATAACGTTACACTGATTCTGACGTGTTCGGTGATCGAGTGTACAAGATGGGACTCAGTGTGATTTGTAGATAACAATCGTCAGAATTTAGTGGAACATGGATGCAACCACATACAATCGGTTCGTTTCGTTCAGTTTGCATGACCAAACGAAGCTGATCGATAATCATCAGGGACTACGCGTAATTGCAGATGACTAACAGAATGAAATTTGTTAACAGAAATTTTCCGGAACACTTTTTAATGAGTCAAATTATTAAAAGTGATTTTCCAATATACAGCAGCTTACAAAGCCAACATGTGTTTATCAAGCTGGCTGCAAACCTACCGAAA
Organism: Paragonimus westermani; assembly: GCA_008508345.1. Lineage (NCBI taxonomy): Eukaryota > Metazoa > Platyhelminthes > Trematoda > Plagiorchiida > Troglotrematidae > Paragonimus > Paragonimus westermani. The sequence continues at coordinate 126,977 of QNGE01002006.1, read as the reverse complement.
AGTCTGTACTGTCTGAATCTGCCTGAATCTGTGCATACATGGTACTGGCTTTGTGAGCATGTTCTGAGTGTCCCAAATTTAGCTATCACTTTACAAAGAAGCCTCACCTACTGCTTTTCATACCCTGGAAGCCGATCTGGTCAGAAAGCTGGGTGACAGCAGATCGATAAGGTTTCAATCTACTTAGTTGGTGTTGTTCATTCGACAGACTATGTGAGCAGGCATTATTGGGGTATCATCCGACATTATTACGAAACTAGTTAGCATGATAACACGGGATGCGTGAAGAGCAGTATTTTGTTTTCTATTCACCAAAAGTCAACTGAATACACGGGATAATGCGAACAGTTGGTCCCAGTAACCATCAACGAAATGGTAGACTGCTGCTTCGAACTAGTTGGGTCTCATCAATACCATACATATTTAAGAATCAAACCTATGGTTCATGAATTAACATCATCCATCTAATAGACCCATCCTGGGGCTTTGGCCGATGACTGCTCGTTCTCAGGCCAATCACAAAACGGCTGATCGTGTTCAGACTGTCAGCAAAAGGAAGCTCAACAGCTAGGGAAAATTAAATGGGACTAGCATTTTGTGACAACAGCCAATCAAATTCTATCACATAATCAGTGGAGAATCAAAGTAAGAGAACCGTAGACGTGAGCTGACGATAAGTCAAGAACTGAATGCAAACGAAACCGTGATCAACATCCCAATGACACAATACAACACTTCAGCGGTAGTTTCTGGGAGAAATCTTGTGCCGCCAAGCTCAAACACTAGCAGGAAACACTCAACAAAAAAGTTTATTTCAACCGAAAACTGACAATGGAGACCACGAGCCCTTACACGACATACACACCTGCTGAATTCCAAAGCCAGCTTGCGAGTCTCAAATTCCGACTCGGCTGTCACATACCCACTGCGCTATATCAAAGAAACAAACTGACCTAGAAAACAGATTGCCGCAGTCGCTCCTAATATATGTCAGAAAACGAGTCAAATTGATTACTGATTAGTTATGAATTTATTTCACGATTCCTAGATCTTCCACCACTCTTTTGCCAGTGAACCACCTCACAAAATGAACAATATTTTGAACGAAAGCCGTTGCACGTAGGACGTGAGCTAGTAGTGAGAAAATGATCAATCTACCTAAAGGCACACTGTTAGCTGCGTGCTCTCTCACGAAGCCAACAGCCAACAGCTTCATGGCTAGTAATAAATTCGTTCAAACACATCGGGAATTTTAAGGCAAAATTGGCATGAAACTTTAACAGATAGGTCGACATTAAACAAGACAATGGACGCAAGTTGTCACTTTTGCCGACCGTGTATTCTCTTGGTCCGGTGTGACAGTGTTAACGTGCTTTTTCAGCACGGAAACGGTAGACATCCTGCTGGACAGAAACTGGAATGTTCAGACCAACAATGCGGATGCTACTCAAACTTTGTTTTGGGGTTAAAGGCGTACATTTTTTGGTCAGAAACGCCTGAACGTAGTGAACAACAATATTATCGAGTCATTGAAGAAGGCAATCTATGCTGCACACAGGTTAACCAAGTAATGAATATTACATCTTTGTGGACGGAACCGACGAAACCTGATACAGTTGCATACATATAACACCATAATGTTGCAAAGTTTTGGTCCCAGTGAACACCAGTGACCACTAGCGTTTGTTGACAGCCACAGGTTCTGATTCACGACGGACAGGGCACCCACGATACTCCAGAAGGCGGAAAGGGCTCTCTACTGCTCTGTCGGTGATCAACGGGACTAACCGTTTGCGAAACCTCTCAAACCCTTTTAGAGCTGTGGTGAAGGTTCGCTAGTTTTAGACTAACCACAAAATGGCTGATAAATTTCAGCCTATCGGGGAACTGAGGTGAACAGCAGTTGAATGTTCATACAAAGCGAGCAGACATTTCGTACCGAAGTATCACGATATAGCTCTACATATATCATTTTAGCCATGGTTAACTCGGGGACAATAGAAAACAAACGTTTGTTCTAACGTTATCAGCAACCTTTGTTATTTACGGTGAAATCGGTGAATCATTGAGATCATTTTGTCCGAAAGTCACAAAACAGTGTGCCATGGATTATTCCTCAGATTGACACAGTGTCAGAAATTTGAACAGTAGTCAGTAGCTCAGTATAGTACTCGCGAAAATTTCGCTATATTTCATCAGGTAAATATTGCAGTTTGTGTTCCTATAGTGAATGTTGATGAACAATGTGTAGTGAAACGAAAAAACGAATAAAAACGCACGTTTAGCGACATCCGGTTCTGATGAACCTGTCACAGTGAACGAAGTCAAGGGATGTGTGAACATACCGATGACCACAATTAGCTAGTGCTGCACCGCATGTAATTTCACTCACCAAATATCTAGTGTAGACTAGAAGGAATAAGACCACGAAGTGTGTGACTGAAAGCCGCTGCGTCCAGCTGATCAATGCTGGTTGGTCAATTTGTTGGTCAGCTCGGAAGTACAGTTCATTGATCTCTGGAACTAAACAGAGGCAGACTCAACTGATGAAATCTGAGCTGAGAAGAAGTATACTGAAAACACTGTGAAAAAAGAAGTCCACCATGGGCGTATATAATATTGCGCTTCAGAAGGGATAAGAAGGATAAACAAGAATTCTGGGTTAAGCTGTAAAACGAAAACCACAGTGACCCAGGTTTCCGAAAAACAGAGTGAGTGATTTGTCAAGTGACGGTAGCCTTTGACTGACACAAAGCGACTAAATCTACACCAGCCTAACTTACACACTGTCACTTTGCCGACAATGTACTATGAGTGCGTTGATGACCCACTAATGCAAGATAGTCGACGCATTCGCAGTCGCATTTAACGCAACGCCATATAGTCATATCATCACGACTTCCGACGCCTGTGGTACTCTTGTATATCACGCGCTTCAGTTCACAGCCGCTCAAAAATCGCCTGTTGGACTCTTGGATGCCCGTCCGGATCTTAATCCTACAGATCACCCAGGTTAACGCTGAGTCCTTCCATGATTCAAAATAACTATTACAATGCGAAAGATTCACCTGAATAACTTCCTGGTATTTCAGCTTTTCATCACCGGGATTTTGCTTATTTGCTTTCACCTGCCAGTAGAAAAGCTGCTTTGGAATCTGTTCGTCCCTCATTCAAACAACGCGACTCAGCCAATGAAGGTGACTGAACGTCTGCTTACCTTCACTCTCGTCCATGTTTGGTGTCAGAAGTATATGAGTGTTTGGAACCATGTCCGATCACAAATTACCCGAGGTGTATATTAGAACTTTCATATCGAAACGGCTCAGCTAATGCAGATTTCGCTGATACAATGGTAAGCTTCACTATCGTAGACTAGTGCAGACAGCACCACTAAGTGATAGACGAGCAGCATGGTCTTCATCCTCAGGCAGTGGTTTTTCCAGACACCTTGTTCAAGACGTCTGAAGGCATCGCTACCTTTTGCCAAGAAAGTTCGCAGCTAGCGGTCTACGGAATGATCTCTTGACAGACTTTTACCCAGGTAGCAGAAGTCTGTGCAGTCAACAGTAATGTTTCCACCGACGCAGATTCCAGGTGCACGGACAGCACCTTTGGCCACAATAGGTGGGGAGAAAGAACGTGTTTTACCTGTGCTGGTATCCAATCCAAATTCTGGTGATGCGGTCGTGAAAACCGTGGCCAGTCGATGAAGTTTGTCCACTGTGTGTAACTAGCACGCTCTTATTTGTGAACAGAAGCAAGTGCATCAATCAGGTAAGTAACTGACTTGGTGCCCCGAAACCTCGGACATTCACCAGGCACCCATCCGTGCAGTTTTCACCCTCAACGTTAATGTTAGTATTGCTGTCAAGTGTGAACTAAACAAGGTTGATACTGGGACACTACCTGTTTCAAATTCACAAGAGGTGGATCTACACTATTGTGCCTTCGCTTTTATGCCCATATGCAGCAGTCTGAATAAATTCATGAATATATAAACTTACCACCCACCACCCACTATGTCTCAGGGCCCACAAAATGAAACGCCTTGTTGAAACCCATGGAGGTGGCACACAGAAGCTCTCTGCGTTCACATTACTTCTGGATTTCTCCAACAGCGAACGTCATGTTGATCGAACTCTGAACCGCTCGAAATCCACACTGCTGCTGAAGAAAATTGGCCTGCAATACTTATTCATTGAGTCGGTTCAGCAAGATTGATCCTAGCATCTGTTGTGTGCACGTTAAGGCCACCTGTGTGCCCGACACTCATGCCAAGACTCAAGTTGCGTTCGGATCGATCACAACTTCAACGACCAACGGCTCATTCGTCCACGCGCTTAAAAGTGACGCAACCGCTTGTAAACGGGACGTTATATTGTGTACTCTTACTCATTCACCTGTTCTTTCCACCGTTGTTACTGCCTGTATGGCCTACTGTTGATTGAACCCGATTACAGACACAACAGCACCTATCCATTACAGCATGGCAGACTGTTACCCCGATAACTAACAGTGCACTGCTCGCTAACCCAAACGCTAAACAAAGATACCATCAGGGCACGCTTGAACTCATGAGAGACTGCTTCCTGGTTCCAAGTGGGATGACTCAGTAGAAACAAAGCACGTTCTGGAACTTTGTGCAAAGCTTGTTTTCGATTTCTCCTTTCATATCCGTTACGGAAACGTTTCGTTTTGCTTTTGATTATCTGACATTGCTCAACTGAACGAATTTGAACGCACAATGTGCAAACGCTTTTGCACAATTCCATACTTACGCACAACCCACCTTTTCTAAATTAAAAGCTCTATGACGAACTCATACGTGTTTTTAACACTTCGCTTTTAAGTCACTTCCTAACGCAGAAAATTAGTTTCATTAAGTATCATTGTCAAAACCGCCATAATGCCAGCATCTGTTGCTGATAAGCAGACTGTGGTCGAAGATGTCTTTGCTCAGTATCACGGTATTTGCACTAATGGAAAGGAATTTTATCTCGGTTGGACTAGACCCACTCCGACTGAGTGTGACTAGATGAAGATGGCTGACTAAAGGCGATTTAGAAAAAAAGATCGCTTGTCCAACCAAACAAAGTCGGTGACGTGCACAAACGATGCAACAAACTGAACCCCACATTTGTGTACAATATTACTGCTGGTCTGAACCAAGTGTCCGTGACAACTTCGTTAGAGTAAAACACCACGTCATGAATAGCTGCCACTCAGAGTGTCTGAAAAGTATTCCGACAACTACTCTACTAGTCCATAAAGTATTTCGATCAAGCTGTTTGCGAGTAGTTCAGACCACTCGTTCTTCACCGCAACAGGATCGCTTAATGCGCACCACACTGAAGCATGGGATAGGAACTTGTATTGAAACTAAAAATGTCAGACTGACAAACATACTTTCTTGTTTTTAGTCAAACTTATGGCGTGTACTGCTTCAAAATCGATGGACGCTGTGCACATAAGATTGACATTTTGGACATGACAGGTAGCGCCTCCAATGCATTTATGATGATGTATTTTTGACGGTGGATTAAAACATGATAAGCGTTTGACCGATCTACCAGATCACCAATGTCCAGCCCATGTAGAACGATCAAAAAGATTGTTTTCCTGATCTCTTCGGATTGTGCCATACTCTAAATTTCAAGCGTGTTTGGGGAACTGTTTCTTCGTCTAGAAGTGCATCTATCAGGCACTTCTACCAATGAAACATTCCTAACTAAACTGGTACGTGCACTATCTATTGGACGGTTCTGACACTTATGATTTACACAGCGAGAGCGCAACGGACCTGACCCTAGAGAGCGGACAAAAATTAACCTCACCATTTACGGTTGACACTCCTCTATAACACACCAAAAACCATATCGGCTTATTCAGAACGGTCTTTTCTTTGAGCTGTTGTGCTCCAGATTTGTTACAGTCTAAGAAGATTTGTGGCAAATAACGATAGAAGAACAGTGAACCAAGCAAATCGTCACATATGGGTTAACTGTGCGTCATGTGGACCGGTTAATGAAATTTGCATTCCGTCTTTTGTTTGGCCACATTAGTGGGGGGGTCTTACGTGATACCTTGACCAACTGGCAATCTGAGTGAACTATTTGCTTTGGGTTGATTCAGGTAACACAGCACACCATATTGAGTAAATCAGTCTAAACATCTTCCGTTGCATAAAATAGAAGTTTGAACCGTTCCTTCTAACCAGACTTGTCAATCACTGGACGGTGGTCTAACAGAGTATGTGACCATCATCACATAATGGTGCCAGCAACAGAACTTCAGAAGCTGCTGTTGCCAACTACATCGACTCCAGTCATCCCGTGAAAGAAAGGGGATTTGTTGGCGGATCACTTCGCGAGTACCCAGAAACCGATCGAAGGTCGCGAAATTCCAGATATTGACGGATATCTTGACCGAAGGCAATCGATCGCACAATTTAGACATGTGAGCCCGGAAGGTTTGTTGGGACATCGAACGTCGCTAAGTGCGCAAGCAGCCGGAAGCGTTGTTTGTAATAATCAATAAGCTAGTTGGTAACTGTCTTTGTAATTCGCCCTTGTAATCGTTTTCATACTGTGTTTTAATTAGTCCAATGGAGAAACACAAAAATGATGTCACTTTCATTCCCCTACTGTTCTTGTGATTACAGAGTGTGGCATTGAATGGGCAAAGTGAATGTCAACTCCATCGCTATTAATCTGTTATGTGGAGACCGTTGTTTTTCGGGTTGATTACACTCCGCAAAATCGAACTGCAAACTCGAATCATGATTTAATCAACCTGTCATATGCGACATGACCTAGCGACTGTATGTTCATTGACTAAAAAAGATCTTATGCAGCAACCCTTTTTTCTCGCTTGATGTCAACTTTTCTTCACTCTCAAGAACGAAATCGTCTTGACACTATCTCTGTTGAGCAGAACACAAGCATGTTGTTTTAACGACTAGAACCGACCGTTACGCAAACCATCAGTTGAACGTAAATCATGGCCGTGCATTTGTGTGCCTATCCGCTCAAGCGGGAGAAAACATGCACTAACCTGGCTCGGTTCGATACTTGTAAGTGATCTGGAGTGATAATTAGCCCTTATTAGGTCGGGTTGAAGTAATTAGCTACTTCGTGAACCGGTGACACAGTCAACCACCTGTACGGGTAGACAAAAGGGCGTCAACATTTATGAGCCTGCATTTCGGATAAGCCGCTAATTTGATGGACTTCTACGCCGAAGATGTATAAAATGTTTGGTTTTTAAGAGGCGAACATTTTACAGTGCATTTTAAAGCTTAAACACTGTCCGCTTGTACGTTATTAACGATGCGAAACTATCGATCATCTTTAGTGGTTATGGAAATTACGTCTCATGTTTAGTGCACACATCTCGCTTCATAGTGATACCTCGACAAACTCTTGACGAAGTTAAGGCGCGTACGGTAAACGGGTTGTACACCTGAAGCCAGGAAATGAATCTGAGATGATGGACAATGTATTACATCTGATCTGACTCAATAGCAGTGGCAGGTCGTTAGTTCATAACACACTCAGCCATGCTGGTATCACGGCAGGTATGACGCATTAGCCCAAGTTGCTTGGGGTAGATAAACCAGAATGACAAGCATGAGTACCGGTAAGAAAATTCAGCGAGGCTTCCCGTGATAATCAGTCTATTAGTAAATCAGAGGAAACAAGCCATGTTCACAACGTCTTTAATTCCCCAACTTCAAAATATGTTAACAGTTCATAACGTATCTACAACAATTAATTCACATATAAACGAGGTACGAATGAAGCACCCTGGGACGAATATTATCCAGAACATGATAGAGCAAACCAGTCGGTTTTCTTTTATCTATCACCAGACAAGATGACTAACTAACTTGTTTCGGACTGTGCTGTCAAGACTACACGAGCCGGATGCTTAGTTAAACCTATCGGTGCGAACCAGCTAACCTGGATCAATGAAGAATCAATAGTGGGACAATTGTTGTGCCCGTTGTCGATCCGCGTTTTGAAAACAATCCGGCTTCTTCTTTCCTTCTGATATACCTAATCAACGATAATCGATTGAAGTTTAGTAGCACAAATGTTCACTCGCACTCACGGAATGGGTACACCCAAACTTTGGCTAAAGAACAGATGTTAACTAACACCGTTCTTAAAGATAGGTATCCACAGATTTTTGCATGTGAAACAGTGTGTGCATATTCTCCTCAAGAAGTGAGTTTGTGATGCCAAACGTGTTCAATCCGGCCATTTTTTTCTCTGACTTTGTCAGCCACTCCATTCACTCTTGCAATAACTGACACGGTGGCAAAACAGGTTGATGTTTTTGTTGACAAATATCAGAGTATATTCCCAAAAGGGAGATCACTCTGATGGATCATTGAGGCAGCTTGACTTACAACAAAAAACGCAACGTAGTATTTTCACCACCAAGGCATATCAAGTCAACTGGGCATGTAGTGTACCCGAGTAATTAACTTAATGAGTTATCATGTGGCCCGAAACTTTTGGCAATAAATGCAGCAATCCTGAAAAAAAGGAGAGACCGACTGTGTCACTGCCAAATTAGTGACTCGAACTACACCTGTTCTTTGGTGACGACCTTTAAACCTATAATTTTTCCGCATTCTCCTGTACGACATGTGTGTTTCTCTGGATTTGTTGGTTTAATTTGAGGCTGAAGGGACCGATCACAAAGTTCGTTATAGCTCTTTTAAATAATTGAAATAAGTCGACTTAATGCTTGACAATCTTGTATACAACATCGGAGAACAAATACGATTAACTACAGTGAAAAGGCAATATTTTATACATCTGTTTCGTAGTGCTTGAGAAAGTGCACTTCATTCACGAACAAAACTGTATCAACTGGGATCAGTAATGCCTCATTATGCCATTAATACCCTGCAGCAAGTTGAACACAAAACGAAATCAACACATTTTGGATAATACCATTTCTTTAACAACCTATAGTCACTAACGTGTAACATCTAATAAGTGAATATAGAGAACGGTCCGTGATGTAGTTCTACTGGCAGAACACAGCACTAAGCCTTCCATTAAACGCGTCAGATATGCTGAATCAAACAAGGCCAGTGTATCACTCCAGTCTAACACACAAAACATTCGTGTGATTTTGCGTGACTTACTGGGCGCTTACCTCACCGACCTACGTTGTTTAATCGGAACTGAAAACGGGAGTGATCTGTTCAAACGTATCATGGTTGTAGTAGACAATCAGAAAGCATATTTGATGAAAATAGACAAAACTTTATTTGTCGCGCGTACAGAAACACACAACGATTTACTATGATGTTGTGGCTCCCTTGGTCTTGATTGGGTTCAGTCACATGAATTTTTTTTATACGGAGTCGTATTTTTGTTACACAGTTTGTGTTTTTAATTTGTGGCTGTGAGAAGCTGCACAGGCCACAAATCAATAACTGTCACTTCCTGATGTGTGATTGACACTTAGACGCCTCATCTCGTAACCGGCTGATCAGAATTCCTCTGCAGCTTATCTTGATGAGGATAGGTTGACGATGACAGTTCACTACATTCTATGTCTTTTACGATTGTCAGCTTAGCTATTTTGTTACCAGCAGAAAAGATCAGTTCTCTGAATCGTTGCTTTCTATGCTGCCTTCGTACTGCGTCACCTTTTCTTTGGTTTGTAAAGTGTGTTGAAGTCTGCAAATACCGTTGTGGTTGGAAATGCGATTGTAAAAATCGACAGAATATCGGAGAAGCTATAAAATAGGAACGGAGATGTGAGAGGATTAGTTTGAACACTAGTAAGATCAGAGTTGTTCGAGACAATATCAACCACATTACCTTTGCCTGCACTAAACACTGTAATCAGTACGATTTACGCTGAAGGGGAACTCTCTACTAAGCTGGGCACATCTGATATTCTTTTGTCAGGTGACACACAAATTGTTTGGCTAGACCCCACCGTGTGTAATTAGTAATCCTCTTGTTCCCGCTGAGTCACTTATGACGGTTGAACAACAAAGCAGTTGCGAAATTAAACTTCGGAACATCACCCACGTTGGCAACTACAAGAGCTGTGACACCCTCCCATATGTGGTCGAAGGTTTCAATTAAGTTGATATTGTTCGCTTGTTTCAAATAGTTTATCTGGTGTCATGTCTGGTACGGAGCTGCTGGAAATAGACCAACTGAGTCCCTTTATGCAGCCGTTAGCAGCCTTTCAGTAGAAAAACTGAAAACCCCAAGCTTAACTTGACAAGGTCTAGAAATGGCCGGAACGGTTTGGTTAGAGAATGATTTCGATATGATCATGCCTTCTCCGCTTTCCTGATCATCAAACTAGTACCTCTGTAATTTCAAGTTGGACATCACTCAAATTTGGTCGCAGCCTTCGCATTCGGATAGGCTTCCCAGCCAGACTCATTCGAAAATATGATTGCTGTTCAACTTTAAATTAATCGAATCCCTGATTACCCCTCAGTAATTTACTTGTTTGCTATTCATGTCTGACCTCACAAGGTCATCGTAGAATGAAATTGTGAAAAACTCGTGCTGATTCAAATAGGAGGTCAAAGGAATGAAAAGGAACTTCTGATCGATTTCCTTAATGTTACCCATGCTTGTATGGTTCATTCTGTTTTGCCAACTTTCGGCGTGAAAATATGCAGCTGTTTGCGCTTGTCTGTTGGAACATACCTGTGTATTCTGTGGCGTTACCAAAAAGACGTAACGTTAAAGTCTCAGCGAATTTGGAATCCAATCTTTAGCCCAAAAGTGACACGCGGAAGTGCGTCAGGGCGAGCAGTTTGATATGCTGGAGTGGATAACACTCACGCACTGACTCGAACGGTCATTTCGCACAACGAGTCCAAGAGCACATGTTCCCTGACTTTCTTTGATGTGATTTTTCGTTTTCACAACTCGTTGCTAACGTACACTCTTTCATTTGGTGGTTTTCCTATAAACTGTTAATCTCCTGATCACTTGTCTCAGTTTGAATGGTGAATCCCCGGTCAAGCTTTGTAGCTATATGTGATATACTAGCAGTAACTGTAGCAATAGTACTTTATGACTGTCCGGTAGCTACTAACCAATCTTTGAGTGTGCAACCGTTACTTAAATGTAAACAGTTTGTCGCAGTGTTGTGCTCTGTGGTGTAATGTTTGTTACTTACCAATCGCTCCAGACCTTTCCTCAACTGTTCGCCCGATAGTGTGGTACCGGAACGTTCATCACACGTTGTTGAAATTTGTGCAGTGCTACAGTGCGTTTTCATCACGATGTACACAATGTATCAGCAGTGATCCGTTCTGGTTGCCGTTAGGATGAGTCTTTTGAAGTTCTCTGCGATAACGACGGCATACTGATGGTCATAAATGGACAATGAAAAGGGACACACCGTCTGCACTTATCCTAGTTGTTCAATGGTACCGGCTAAGGTTGACTGGTTTGGGCAGTGTTCTGAAATCTTGTTAAGGAAGCTGTCTTTTTTTGACCCGTTACTAAGTATTTGATGCAGTTTTCTTTTCTGCTCTGACTTGGCGACACCCTGTATGGTCAAATTGATGACACTGCGTTGCTATTACAAACATGTGCATTCCATCTCGTAATATGCTTAATGGAGTTCCGACACGGTTCAACAACAAGCCTATCCGATGTGCTGTGAATACTCTTGCTTCCGGGTGCCCGCGCTTTTACGGGAGTTGTCTTTTGGCCACATTTCTCCGTCTCGCAGAATGTAACTTCCCGAGATATTTTTCCACTTTGATACTACTATACTTAAGCAGCCTCTCAGTGGAACTCATTCTTAGTGCTTTTGGGGCGTGAATCGGGAACATAGTTTATGTCCTCAAACTTTGGTTAGTCGGAAGTTTTCTTCCTGTAAATTTTAAAATTGGGGTCTTTCGTCGGCTTCACCCACTCCGAGGGTTTTTGGTCAGCATCCATGCGTAAAAATTATTTCGACAATCTTGGTCCCCACCTTCCCAGGATCGAAACAATTGTTGAATATTCATATGTGTCACTAAGAAGTTAATTTGAATTTGTATTAAAACGCTATTACTATATTCTTATACATATCGCCGAATGGTCACCTTCAAAGGTGCATTAAGCAATTTCGTGACTTGGTCTGAGAATGAGGCTATAGTCCGTCGACTGCGAAGGTCCACCAAGCCATTGCAGAACTCTGGAATAAATTTCCATCCTCCATACATCTGATTTACTCAGAACTTGGTTAACACTTTTTGGTCAGCGACACCGACAATTCTCTTTCAGTTGGTTTTATAAGAGAAGTGCTGTAATATGGGCTTTTCCTGCCAAAACAACTGTATAAGCCAACGTAATGAAAACGTTGCCTTGGCGTTCACTTTCACGTAGGCAGTGCACCTGCCTGATTCTCCATCATTTTCTCTAACGAAGGCTGCACCTCGATCTACCATACCACACTATTAGGTAACACTGACTTTTTCTTCGACAATTGCCAATTTAGACAGCCACCGCTTAATACGACTGTAGAGCAGTTAAACAATTTTTCCAAATTGACTAGGATCTCGCTAAGAAACTTATCGAAAGTGCCGGGCGTCGACAGGATAGACACGAACTCAGTCTTCTCAATCAAATTTAACCCCTTCAACTGGAAAGAATCTGAAATTTTCACCGAAACATTACAGCAGAAAGCCAGAGGAAATTATTTGGTTATTTTTGGTTCTATGACGGTACTTTCTTCCGCCGTTTGAGCTCCTGTCATATGTCTACCGTAAACCCCATGTGATCGAACTGCTGAGGTCGCTTCAGCTCAGTGATGAGTTCCATGGTTCATTAAAACTGTCACACAGGTCCCTCTGTCCAAAATACAAACCCTGAAACTTGTGAACCTAAACGGAACGGATTTTTCTGATCTGCACGTTGTGATTAACTACAACATTCCGCGCCTAGCCTGTCGCGCTTTGACTCACTCACGACCTCAGTAAAGTCAAGAAATCTGTTCCCAGCATGGTCTGGTGTACATCCGTTGATATGGTGAGACTACTTGGAACATGGATACGGAAGTCACGCTCTGCCAGGCCACAGCTCTTAGCATAAAACATGCACCGTACAGAGCTGAACAACATTTGGCCTTCGATCCAGTCGACGAAATCGTGGTTCTTGCGTTGACCAGACAGTAATCCCAGTGCCAGCAGACTTGTTTCTTAATCTGAATAGCTGCCTTTCCGAGCAAACCCATTACCGTAATTTTTCACTGGCAATCAGTCAGCTAAACGATTATTTGAATTGTTTCCTTTCTGATCCTACGGAACTACCCTCCACCTTTTGCACTTGTGACTCACAGTGCTCTCACTTTAGCCCAACACTCTCATCTGGATCAAGGTTTTCGTTGCAATCCACAGTTTGTACATACCGCTGCCTGACACCCAGTTACTAGCATTTATAATTGGAGTGTTTTGTAGCGGCGACTGGAAGGTCGAAGCAACCAACCGTTGCACATTCACCGGAAAGAAGATGAAAAATTGTTGGTTCAGCGTCTGTAAAACATCTTGTCAGTAGACGCCGTTCCGAATCTGTTTTCAAAGCTCAGGAGGCTCATTGCAACACTGTCCGCAATAACAAGATGTATAAAACGGACCTTCCTCGTGTGCTGTATCAAACGTTCATTTAACAGGTGCGGTGCCTCCTGACAATGAGGGCGCGGTGGAGGTATTCAGCATTCAGCATATATTCAACGGTGTTCCATCCCCACATGGTCTCTTCATGCTGCCTCCAAAACCAACTTCTGTCCCAGTCTCGCTCAATCGGTCTAAACTCCGATCGTTTCCTCTACGTACTCCAAGTCACCCAGAAAACTCCGGGCACGCCCAGCACTGAAAGGTTGCAGCCATGGGCTTCGAGTTTATTTGGTGAACCAGAACGGGTGCGTTGGTTTTTGATCAACCACAATCTGAGACTAATCCAAGAAGATGCCAAGGTGAGTGTTTTGTTGCAGCCTGCTTTGACTACTTGTACTCATGTTATTGACATGATGAGGCTCGCGTGTTTGTTTGAATATGCATATTTGCTGAATCGTGATGACATTATTTTCGCTGAGGAAAAATCCCATTCCTGTAACGCAAATGACGTTAAGACTTCTACCTACTATTTTATCCCAAGACTGTATTGGTTGCCTCACCAACTGTTACTTCCTAGTCATCAATGTTTTCTTCTTTACTGACATTTTCCAAACGGATGCATATTGATTTAGTTCTTAGATGGTTAAATGATAGTATTGATAGACCGGAGGATTAAATATGTTATCTTAGTGGCCCACTAAGCTGTCCTTTTAGACAGCGAGTAACTCCCTCTTCTTTGATTTATCAATTCTTTATCTTTCGTGTAAAAACTAATTTTTCAGTCCCCCGGTACGCCTTACAATCGGAACGTTTCTCCAATATTATTCTCTCCTTATTTTCGGGTGCGTTTATTATCATGTTGGGTGTTTATTTGACGCTATGCATTATTCAGACTACTGGTTTTTTGGAGTTCGAGATTACATGTGGAATCATAACTGGGGTTCATTCTATTTACTTGCTAATTAGTATTCCCGAGAACACCGTATTCAACCTTTTCTTCAACTTTGTGTCTAGAATCTCATGCCTGTACTAGTTGATCTACTAGAGTCACTTGGGCTCAAAAGGTGCTAACCGTTCCAACTGTCCATGTCTGTCCGCTATTCGTGTTTGGCAGCAAGAAATGGTCCATCAAATGTGTGTTATTGTGCAATCAGCAGGCTTTTTTCAAATCTACTGAATTCGATATTTGGAGCAACACACAATTGCGTGTTTTATTGTTTTTCGGACATTCTTTACGGATTCCGCCAGTTAATCTGATTTTTATGTATGCGGCAAATTATGCAGTGTGGTTTTGTAATTTCGTTTCACTTCGCTTGTGATTGAATCACTCGTAAAAGTTTGTCACAATCGCTTTAAATAGTTCGAAACTTGTGCACTTACATATTTGTGTCCTTTGTAATTAGGATAGTTGTAGACAGGTTTACATATTTTTAGTTAGATCCTAGTACAAGCAGGTTTGGAGCCAATTCGGTCCTACTGTCCTATCAGTTACTGGTTAGTGATAAGGAAATTTCCATTACTACGAGTTTTATGTGACTCTCTCATAGAAGCTCTCGCACGCCCGTAAACTTTCAACCACTATCCATCGAACAGAACAAATTCGTTAGAGCCTCTCTCTGATTCGAGCATATTAGTTATGCATACCCTTGTCAAGGCCAGGATTTGACCCCCGGCCACGCCTGCCTCAGGCAACCGTACGGACAACTATGCCAATGACTCAACATTAGGTATGATCTTGATATCGTACGCAAACGCTCGGACACATTCGCTTGTGGATACTGCCCAGACTGACAGATCATCGGCAGAGGAGACACACTGACCGTTTCAACGATGGCCCTGTGACTAAAATTTCTTCTCGCGGGCTAAATCCACATAAATCATTAGGCTGGTTAGATAATATCTTGAGTACTGATAAGTAGTGTGAGACTTTCGGTCGTTATTGATAATATTCTTCATTCAGCCAATATGTCCATCCTTGGACTGTATACAAGAAGGTGTTAGTGATTTAATTCTGATTGTGGCTGTTCAGTAAACTAAACAAATTCAATTCGATGAGTTAATTGCACTTTGATTGTTGAAACAAAATCGAAAGTAGCGTCCCTTGGGGTACGTGATTGGGGTTGAACTATGGGCACAGTGGTCTGCGAGAGCAAACTGTACGACCACGTGGTATTACAAAAAAACGTCTCTGTTGATAATGGTATGCAGGACATTTTTAAACCAGAGATACCATGCACTGATATACATGTTGACATCAAAAATCAAGATGACAAGGGGATGGTTTATTAGTTCATTCAAAAAATGACATGTATTTTGACGAATCAACAATCTGGCTGGCACTAACGCAAAGCTCTTCAGCGATGCAACTGTGAGCAGACATCTCTTGTATTGAAAGTAAGCGTAATTTCGTCAGCGCTGTTTTAGGAGTTTTCTCTTAGTTCTGCTTATCATTGTGAAAATCAACTACTGACAGCCACAGAAAACACATTATTGTTCACTTACTTACATGTATTTGAATGTCAGGCATTCGGTCAGTGACGTCTGTTCCTGAAATGTAAATGAAGAGCTTCTGGAAAACGAACATCAGAAAACCGTAGCAACACTTTGCAATACAATTTTGTAGAAGGCAACCCTGTTCTGAATCCTCATATGTCGTTTCACTTTTTGTCTCAAAAGTAAATCAGTGTTAATTTAACCACGATTATTCTGTTACTGCCTACAGATACCTTCCAAATTCCTTGTAGAGCCGTGATTTTTAGCACCTACATGCAAGTATGTCCTATATATTTTCCATCAAAATTTTCTTACAGAAACCTGAAATTTTTGCCACGATGAACCATTATCATGTTTTCAACATGCAATGTATAATCTGGAGTATTGTCTTACCGAATGATTACTCTCCTATGTGTAGTCGATATAATTGGTGACAGTAGAATCAGGTAATCTGCTAGTGCTCGCTTGCTATCGGTGTTTAATCCAAAACACACTGTTCTGCCGAAGGTTATTTCAGGTGTGTTACCATTCATCAAGATAGACAACGTGTGTTTTCTCCACTGAGAAATCCGTGAGACGAATCAAACATTCGCTGCAAACAATAATATTGGTAGTGATGGGTGACGGAAATAATCCCCTTCACTGTACAAGATTTCGATAAGAAACGATGTTCTGATATTCTTTGAATGATTTCTTAAACGACGTGAAGTGTTTTGCTTGAATCTGTAGGTCTATGCTTGGGAATGAGCACTGTTCTAAAGGCGTATATCTAGACCTCAGACATTTAGATCACAGACTGTCACTACATTAACGTGGTTGCCGTTCACTCACAAACGGTTTATGTTACACTGAAGTCCCGTATGGCCCAGATGTTTGCATTTCAGAAGATAAAGCAATACCTTGGCCTTATTGTAATGCACTTTTCGGTGATGCTTTATAAGCTGTACATTCAAGTTAACTTTCAATGAGGGGAAATTAGGGAAATCTATGAGACTTTATCCGATTTAGGTGTCTCTCCTGTATCAACCCTCTGATGGCCTGTATTTTTTTTTCAAAGCAACACCTGCAACCTCGAAGAAAACTTGAGTCAAACAACATAACAACACATCGGCCAGACGAAAGCGCTGGGGAGGTTATTTTGGAAGAAGGTGCGTGCAGGCAGCTGCTGCCAGTATTTGATGAACAAAAGAAATTCCCGGAATTGGCGGAGTAGATAGCGTCACTGAAACAGAAAGTCATACTGGGCCATATTTCCAACTTCTTTTGTCATCGTCAGATACTGATTAGATGACGTGTAAAGAGCTCCAGTTGTGTGGATCGTCAAAACCTTAATTTTACAGTATACTGATGGTGCAAGATTGGTATGCGGTTCAGGCCAATTATGCTCACGACAAACCCTCCACATCATAAGTTGGCAGGCTAATTAATCACCATTGTAACTGCATTAGCAGTAACCAGAAACATATACAAAGCCAGACTTCCTAATGAACTGGTGAGGTCTGTAGACGATCGGTCACCATTCACAAATATCTCAACGTACGAACCCAGTGAATGTTTTTGCGAAGTTACTGAAGCACATTATATTACGTTGCTTATTCCGAATGACCTCCTAAGAGAAACTTTACTATTTGGCACTGAAACCGTCAGCTTCCATTTTTCGATCTGTCCGACCGCCAACTAAATGATGTAGTCACGTGAAGCCCACTTAGTCCCATTTCAGAGGACAATTCCATGATACGAACTGAGTAACGGTCAGATAGGAGGATAGTAAATTGACGAGATTATAAACCTGACGTTAATGACGCTAACATTGCCGTTTCAAAGTAACAAAACACAACCTGATACGGCGTTATTCCTGCTTATAAACAACGTGAAAATCTGAAACTATAACTGTTAGCCGCCTCAAACCAAGTCGACGGCAGGTAGTTGATCTAAAAGGGCTGACTATAGGGAACCAGCTTGCTATGGTCAACACCTGATCGCTAGTGACTTCACGACAGTCCGTGTGCACTACAGGATACCACATTTGTTAGACCAAGACAAGGTTTTACAGTGGAGGTTCTTCGGATATACTAGATTCTATCATGCCAATTCTACAATCTACTGGTTACACTGAAATGTTCGGAAAAAGACGAACAAGTGATCAGCTTGAGAAAACTATGTTCACAAGGAACCGCCTTTTACGAGGGAATATAATGTGCACTAAACTATGCAAAAACTGACAAACTTGATTAAACTAACGTTCACTTCAGCCGAACTACATGAATTAGGTCGGACCCAGAAACTGCCTGCATCCTCAAAGGTCAGCCCGTCCGTTCCACATTCTGCTGCGTCCACCAGTTTATATGCAAAAATGGTGGAAGTTCGATAGGCAGAACAGAGAATTACTCGATTTTCAGGGTAAAGAAAAGTTTGCCTAGTTATGGGTGATAGTTCGTCCAACCGGAGAAGCATGTAAACAACATGTAAGCGTGCAAACAGTATCTTTCCGCAGGCGCTGCTTGCATCCTGGCCACTGGTCAAGCCAGTGATCCGGCTTTTGCATCCAATATCCAATTGTTAACCAAGTCCACGATTTTCGACCCTTTACTGGAATTAGACACCTTTTTTAACGTGCTGAATCATTGTATATCATCTAGGTAGACCTGGGATTGAGGAGTCAACGGGAAGTGTGTACATCTACCACTATTCGTGATTCAACTGTTTTGTTTAAATCTCTGTGGAAAATTGCTCATTGTAAGTCGACTTTCTTCATATCACCTTGAATAATGGCGACAACACACGTGAAATATCACATTTTGGAAAGCCTAGTTGTTAAGTGGAGCTGTGCGACGTTGTAAGAGCAACGCTGTTGTTATTAGTACTGTGGCATATTACACTAAGTGTCATGATCTGGGGAGTTTTGCAACTGTTCCACGGACATGTCCCTTAATGCGGTATGGCTGAGAATAGTTGTCACAATGGATACTTTCTTCAGTGGTCCGATTAGATGCCGATATTCACGACGGCTTTTGTGAAAGCTGCTACTCACAAAAACAACACAATCTCAAAAACCATTGCAACTTCAACGATTATCAAAAGAGTAGGAAGATGCACGACTGATAGGTCTGTTGCTTGAAGGTTTAACATGTCTGATTTCACCTCAAAGACACCATGTTCTATTGTGGTTTAACAGGAACTGCTTGTGAATGATAGAGCAAGTTGGTCTTATACTGAAACCTAACAGACTGAAGATGGGTTAGTTCCAAGCCGGTAAAAATAAGGAGAGATGGGATCCAGTCATGTATTCTATCAGTACTGGTGTGTGCAGAGGGAACCACGGTGAATGGGCCAATATATTTCCTTACTGTGCAAGACAAGACTGACTGAATGTTCAGCTCCAAAATAGTCTCACTGTCTCTTCGCCCCGCGTATCACATAACTGCTCGTCTGGAGAACGGAAGCACTGGCCAATGGCATTTCAAACGTCACCTGAGTAGCTTGGTTCAGCAGATCAATGGAAAAGGTTGGCCTGTCACATCGAAAACACGAGAAGAAAGTCTGTACACCTGTCACGTCAGGGCTGATTCTGTATGTTTTGGAATGACGTCATCGAGAAAAGAGTTCTGGTCGGGGGAGGGTCAGCAACTGGAGTTAACAGGACAGTCCCCTCTAGACGATCGGGTAACCACTCCGTTACTCACAAGTAAAAATGGTCGAGCAGTCACATGATAATTCAGTCGTGCTTAATCTGAAGTCGGTGGCGTCCTGGTCAGCGCGGTTGCCTCAAGAAAGCGTAGCCAAAGTTCTAGTCTGGGCTGTGGCAAGGATATGCACTACTGTCGAGCTCTAACGGGAGCGAAACTCGAGTCTTGTGTTAGTTTTGGAAAGAAATTCTCGGGGAGTCTATGATGCTGATTTTATATGAAAAAGGTTATTGAGGCAACAAACCTGAAGAAGGGAGAAAACGGTATGGAATTTTAACATGATCGCTAACTTTACATGTTAACCGTAAGTCACGAGTTACAAATGATATTTATTTGCCAGTTAGAGGATTGTCGGAACACAGGATGAACTCCAGAAATCGGTCTCAACAAATCAACAAATTGCGACAGAAAAGGCAAAATTTTTGGGGAATCAACGAATAGGCTAAAACTAGTCACAACATGATCAATTATTCGGAAAGATTTGGTGGTCCTGCACTCGTGTATCGGTGTATATGTTCGGTTTTTACCTGTCTCTGTTTTCGGTGTAAGTGATTCGATTGGATTTGGCTTTAGATCAAGAAATGTGAGCGACGGTTTCCGAAACCGAGTCCTTACTTAAGCACATTTACTGTTGCAATACGTGCAATGCATATGCATCACCTGAACACTATTAAACGCATCAGATGGCGTGCTGTGTCATACCTCCGGATATCAGTTGCAGTGTGCCCAATATATGTACATTCAGCCGTACTCATACTCTTCACAAATTTCAAACGTTAGAAATGTATCTTTGTAACACCACGTAAGGATGATATAGCGGTTTATATTCCGGTTTGATAGTAAAAAAAATTTCCATAAAAATATCGATAAAACGCAAAAGCGAGTGAAATACAAGTCTTGTGTTTCTTTTTTTCTGTTCATCAGGATCTCCAATTGTCTGTTTTGTGGATACGTTCCCTAGATTCATTCTTAAAGTAAGACTGGGCCACGTGCTGGTTAATTTGAACAACTCACTTATTTTTATAAAACCAACAATCCAGGTAGATGGGAGATAGAATATGAGATATTACTTTGTCCAAAGATAAGGTGTCTTTGTAACGTATTGCTGTAGAAAGCAAAATACCCTCCTCAAGCATACCAAATTAAGATACTGTGGTGAGTGCATCCCACGTGCTTCTACCCAACACGTTACACGTTCATGTGACTATCTTTTAAAGGATATTAGCGATATGTTTTCACATTATTAAGAAGTAAAATTGTCATGTATTTTTCATCGGAACGGTCTAAAATAAGTTTCGTTCCGTCAGTGAATATATTAGAACCCCAGTGATCACTATAACGTTGTGTTCAGATCGTTGTAGTCCATGTTACATCGTTGTTCGGGTAACGAAAGACATTATCGTTCAACGAATGCGGCCGCCTCTATACCCATCTGCACAAGCTCGAATAAACGATGAAATTTTTGGTGCAAAGTGGTATTTTTCGGCCCGTCAAACAGTTTCAGTTGCCAGACAAATTATGCTGCACATTACTAAGTCGGCTTTGTCGGGTTAAATTAACTGAATGTATACTTTTGGCTTCCACACACCTACATCTTCAGTGACTGAAGGACAATTGACTGAGTGTGATTCATTTGCACAATACTGAGCGAAGAAATACTGAGCCTCATGTAACGATAGCAACGAATACTTTCAACGTTAGTTGGAAAAATTTAACAGTTCATTGTCGTGATTATTCCGTTGCTGGCAAATTTGTCTGTCTAGTAATTCTGCTATGAAAGGAAAAACGAAAGCATATTATGACTGCTTGCATTTACACACTTAAGTTTATGGGAGTATGACGTGAGATATAGAAGTATACCTAACCGAAATCCGAATAACGATGGTGGGTTGTGTAAGGTAGAATTATCATTAAGAATTTTCCGCGTCTTATAAAATGACGAGAAACAAACAGACCTGATGGGTTGTTTGCATGAAATAACTATTTTGGGGATCTAATGAAATTACAAGTTTTCGAAGACAATCGAGTGAAAACAACAATTGAACAACTCATCATTTTGTGGCGCACATAGGCCACCATAGATCGACTAATCTAACGGTGTGAACTGCATGAAGTATTCAGTCATCGGGTTTTCCGATTCTATTAAAAACGTCAGTAACATAAAACGACTATGTCAAGCTGTCAGTCAAATTTATCTCTCAGTAGATAAATAAAAGAACTTGAGGTAGATGTTCCGAACTTACAGAAAAAAGACGCGCACTGAAAAGTTTCTCATGTTGATCTTTATTTATATTCGAAAAAATGCCTACTAGTTTTGACAGATAAACTGTAAAATTCTGGACGACTTGATAGTTGGAACCGACAATACAGCAGAGCGGAGGAAAACCTCACTGCCACACACCCCATCAGTTACCTCGTTGAGTAAAAGTGTGCATGTGAACTGGCACTGACGCGAATGAACAGGAAAGTAGAAAATCAGATCCAGCGTTAAATGATGGTAAAGCTTATCTACTGAAATGAGCGAAATGGTTTCGATTTTCGAAGGAATCGACTGAAAACTTGAAAATATAAATTTGATTTCCATATTTATCGAAGTGATCTCCTAATCAGCTTTTTCTAACATATCTCTGTGGTTTAGAAATAATGTGCGAACGGGTTTAAAGCTTTGGTAGAGCCGTGACAGAACAGAATGCATTATGCAAACGAAAGCATTTGTGGTTGGACGACAGTGACTTAAGTCAAAGTGATGGACACGCGTAAAGTTCGGCTGTGTTTCCACTCAAGCAACAGTGAGATCCTCGAAAACTTCTAACGCCACAGATGTTCACGAGATGGAGACAAATTTGGTCACATCTACTGCGGGATACAGCGTGGTGCATGCTGGCCTCCAAAAATTAGCAGTTTTTCGTAGCCTGAAACACCGAGGGAATAATTCAGTAAGTGGTCGGCATGAAAAATTTGCATATTTTGTAAAAGCGATTTGTGACAAGCTGTCTAGTCGGTTTGCTTAACTCGACATAAGCCTGGCAAGTTAGTTGAAAGCATCTAAACCCTCAGTAGACGTGGGAGCCGCCGTATGCACCATTATGTCGAGAACCAGAGCTCTCATCTCCGAAAATTTAAACGATGGCCATCAGCACACACCTGCCCGGAGTAACTGGTATGTAGTTCTGGTATGGAATTGGGTTTCTCTTCTCTGACGAAAACCGTTATTTCAGGTTTCTATAGAAGGAATTTATTCAATTTTTCATTACATCCCTCAGTGCATTTCATGTCTTTAAACTCAATTCTCTATTGTAGTGAATCCGGAATTCGAATCTGCATCAGCTAATGTTGCTGCACATGAGGCTTTTCGGACCAAACGTGTTTTACTCTGTTGGAATGTAATCGTGGTTCTGAAGATACCACCACGCATTGTTCATGTGAGTATTACGGAAAATACATACCTCATCCATTTAAAAAAGTCGTTGACTGAAAACCGCTTACCGGTAACCGAATGCATTTTAAAGGAGGATCAATACAGCTGTTGGTAAAACAGCTTCGCCCAATCCATCTGGCCGAGAGATAGTCAATGACGGCTAGCAGAGAGAAATTGGTAAAGAACGATTTGATCGAACAAAACACTAGCCTCAAACGGATGCAATCCATGGCCACGGTGCTATGAAGGGATGACAGGGTGCGAGTACGCAATGACTTGAGGGAGTTTGCTAAATTTCGGTGGATACCTTTATTGCCCCGACGGCCGGAGAGCTACTGCTCACGTTGGCTTATATATTCTTTCTTGATTGCATACGGAAATTTCTTGATTCTATCGTTGACCTCCTGATCCAGGTACTTCACCATCATCCTAACTACCGGTGGACACTTCTAACACCGTATGTTGACGTGTTGCCTTAGTTCAGTACGTGATGTTATCCAAAAGTTCATGAACCACTCATTTGTTGGTCTTTTTTATAGAAGTTACCTTATGGACGAGAGGTGTATACTACGATACATGTGTGAAGATAATGATCCTGGCTTACACGTGATATCACGGTGGTTGCAATAAATGGAACTGAACGTTGAATGGACCTCACGAGTCTCAATTTTGATGCTGCTGAAATCGAATTTTCGAAACAAACCATATCTACCGACGAAATCTAACCAAACGCTGAAAATGCTGACATTACAATATAGGTTTCTATTCTAAAGAGTGCAATGGAAGTTTAAAAATGCCTATATATGTGGTTTTATGATCTATGCTATCGTTCGATATCTTAGCCAAAATACTGTGTGCGTTGACCATGGAGTAAGAAGACGCATCCTATTTGTTTCCGTTGTAGCAATTTTTGCAAACAGCTGCTATAAAAATTTGGCGTGAGTGAGAACCGTTAGTAAACATAAGTGGTCACAAAATGGTGGTCGCATATTCTTCCCTGAAGTTTTCACCTGCAAAACAATCGTACATGGACGGAAAAGTGATAGTCCTCTACTGTGTTTGGGCTTGCGAAATTGCTAACTCTCGTCTGTTCGCATATCGCACAGATCAGGCAGGAAACACAACCTTACGGAATGTGTGAGCGAACAAACTCAGGTCGCTGAGAATGAATCAATTGTTCTTTAGGTTATCTGTCTTTGATTTTTGGGATAGATGTTATCCGAACTAAAACTGCCAAGTTGCTGATGGACGTTCACGACATCCATCGGATGTGAACGACTGCAAGGAAGAAATGGAGGGGGGCAGTTCCCGAGTCTTACTTGAACTCCGTGCAAATATCTAGCCATCAACAAACAGGAGTATCAGTCTGCAACTGACAGTGAAAAGAATTGCAGAGAAATCAGCCTATTTGCCACACAGCGTTCATCTGTTGACAACAAAATCAGCGATAAGATACGGTCATTCTACGTCCTACAACGTAGATGGGTGTTCTGGACAGTAAGTTCATTTTTCGCGTTACTTGAACTCCTGTTGGGCATGCGAACACAGGGGTCACCCAGGAGTATGTCAGAAAAAAAACGTAGAATAACGGGAGTGATTTGGTTATCGATAGTATCGATATTGATGGTGATGACGATGATAGAAGGGTCTGTATGTGATTGTGTTACATGCCAAACATGCAGTGATTGCTACACGTCAATTGATATCCTACTATAAACTATTGTTCACCCAATGAGTCGATGACCCAAGATTGCCATTAATATCACTGCCAAATTTAGTCCCGCTCTTCAACATGAGGAACATTAACTGCTCATTATATGTTTTTTTGACAAACGATCCCAAGTTTAGCTTTATGGTGCGGTGTTTACTGACGGCATTGTACCAGGGTTGGGACAATTGTTTGCACGTTATTCTCTCAGAAGAAATCGAGACGCATAATCAACCACAAGTAAGATCGTCCTCTCCAAGTTCACGATACCGAACGAACTCGGACGATAACTTGTAAGTTTTTCAAAATTAGAACTGGATACTGCATTATGCGTATTACTGTCAGTAGCAGAAGTCATTTCTGACCGGATCGTTTCAGAAGTAAATTAACTACACAGGTTCACATGTGAAATAATTGTAATGAAATGTATTAGTTTCGATGTTTGGTGTACAAATTGAACTTCGGACAGGAAGTGAACTCAGCAGTTACCGTTCATTCTAGGATAAATTGGGCATTACGAAAGTTACTCATTATTGAAAGTGATTCATCATTCAGATATGGATAAGTCGTCATGCCTAATACAGGATTAAATATACAGTAGTCGAAAGAGTAAAATTGTGTGAAGGTTTACTGGATTTCAATGTCGGTGGAAACAAGTACTCGTATTACACAAAATAATGTTTTGTTTCGACAGGAATTCCGCCGAACGAGGAATGTGTGATCGTTTATGGATTACATTCAGCCCGTGCCTATCACTGTTACCAGTTGACTTGAAGTAACGATACATATGAACCTTGTGGCTGGAAAG
This sequence comes from Paragonimus westermani, assembly GCA_008508345.1. Classification (NCBI taxonomy): domain Eukaryota; kingdom Metazoa; phylum Platyhelminthes; class Trematoda; order Plagiorchiida; family Troglotrematidae; genus Paragonimus; species Paragonimus westermani. The sequence continues at coordinate 101,255 of QNGE01002006.1, read as the reverse complement.
TACTTTCAGACGATAAAAACCAGGTACGGGTGCAGTGATGGTGAACAGTGCACTATACCGCTCGTGAATGGTCAGTGATAGACAAGTGTTTAGATAAAAATACAGCTGGAAGAAACGAGCATTAACAGTTAAGTGTACACCGGCTGGAAATGGCGTTTTTCAATCATAAACTTGACCTTAGCAACTGTAGCAGCCAAGGAATCACTGTTGTGTCCAAATTAGTGTTTATGTTCGAGGTGGTGTTGACTAGTATGTTCCTCTTCTCGAATTGCTGAATAGGCAATCCTTGCGCGTTCTGGTCACAGTTTCATTTAGGACGAGTTGTAACCACTGTCTCAAAAAAACGGATAACTTCTTAAGCTACTCCAATGCCAAATTGAGAGTGAGCAAGATAACGTTTTCTTGGTCGTCAAGTTTCACACAGCCACTGCATTATTGCCCTTCCTAGCCATTCGCATGAAACATTGAAGAGGGATTGGCGGATCCAATAATCCGGGATAGCCAATCAAGCGTGTCTCATTATCCAACAACAGCGACGAGACAGAATTACATTTCTTAAGACGTCAATCTTGCAAACAGCTGTTTTCCGTAATTCTCATCGGGTTTTTAAAATTACATGGGAATACGTGCGGGTTATATATGAAATTATGACGCGTTCAACAGGAACATTAAGATTAGATAAATGGTACAGATCACAGTCTACTGGGGAGGGGAGGGTGTTGGTGAATGTGGTCGGGTGTTATACGGGCCTGTCATGAGATAATCATTCATCAATGTCAAGCGGTTCACGCTAGTTCGAGTTTCAAGTGGATGTGGAATGATTGGCCAGGGGAGGTGGAGTGTTTGTACGAATTGTTTTTGAGCACACAGGCAGAGGTTGTGCAGTCTGATAGTAATAGTCCCAGCGGTTGAGACCACTAATGTTCCATTGCAAGAAACTATTGACTATCTCTGTATCTACATTGAGAACAATCAAATTATTGTCTGATTTACGGGTGAAAAATTGAACAAACTACTACTGTTTTGCACCTATAACGTTCAATTTCAATTTAATGGAGAGTTATATAGGCAAAAGGATAGAGTAGCAATGAGTTCAACTCTAGGTCCACTGCTCGCAGATATATTTATGGCCAAACTGGAGACCACTAAACTCAACCACATCGTAACTCAGTGCAAACTTCACAAGCTCTATGTGGATGACATTTTTGTCTCGTTCCAAACGGTGATGATCCTCAGTTCATACTAGATGAGTTCAACAGAGCACATCGGAATATGAAGTTCACCGTCGGGTTAGAACGGGATAATAAACTTTCATTCCTAGATGTTGCGTTGCTTCGTCGACCAGAGGGGACACTGCAAAGATCTATTCATAAGAAAAAGACATGGACGGGTCAATACACGCATTCTGACAGTTTTGTCCCGTTGAAGTCAAAAGAAATTTGGTACGCTGTCTGTTGAACAGAGCGCAAAACATATGTACACCCGACACTCTCCGGGAGGAGGTAAGATATATTCGAGAAACTCTCACTAGAAATGGATACCCTGAGAGATTCATAGGTAAAAATCTGCACTCCGTTACGAAGCTACAACTCGTCCAGACAGCGTGGAAAAAGCCGGTTTTCATCTGTCTCTCATATAGAGGGGAAGTTAATAGTGAAATAATTAGCCGCAGACTTTCAAACGCGGTCGAGATTGCCTACCCTGCAGCGAGACTTATCGTGTTGTTCGACATCTGCCCGGTACTGGTGCCACGTCTTAAGGATAGTTTGCCAAAGTTCTCTTCGTCTTTCTGTATCTACTCTCTCACCTGTTGTTGTCAAGCAGGTTGCGTTGGGAGGACCACAAGGCAGTTATCGGAAATGATTCGTGAACACCTACCGAAATGGCTTCGCAACGGTTCGCTAAAGCCCATTTGCAGTGCAATCGGCTCCCACAAAATCGACACTGGCCATCAAATAAATCCGGATAAAGCATTCCGAATCATCGACAAGGTTCGTCAAGCCGGCTCCAGAACTATCAGAATGCGATTGTTACCAACCGCTGAGGCTATTGCTATCAGTCTGCACAACCTCTGCCTGTGTGCTCAAAAACAATTCGTACAAACACTCCACCTCCCCTGGCCAATCATTCCACATCCACTTGAAACTCGAACTAGCGTGAACCGCTTGACATTGATGAATGATTATCTCATGACAGGCCCGTATAACACCCGACCACATTCACCAACACCCTCCCCTCCCCAGTAGACTGTGATCTGTACCATTTATCTAATCTTAATGTTCCTGTTGAACGCGTCATAATTTCATATATAACCCGCACGTATTCCCATGTAATTGTAAAAACCCGATGAGAATTACCGAAAACAGCTGTTTGCAAGATTGACTTCTTATGAATTCTACGGGAATCTGAGAAAGACAGAACTACATTTGTGCAACAAATGTGCTTGACAGAAAGCTAAGATCTGTACTGAATCGGGAAGGGGGCATTAGCAAATCTATCAGTCGCGTGTTAACGTACGTTGAAAAGCCACTCACTGACAGAAAAGGGTATCTGACGAGGGTATGTTCCTTGGAAAAATGAAAGCCATGCTTGTCGAGCTAAGTGGAAGTTAACCACAAGCCCTTAGATTGGATCCACTCGGTAAAGAAACTGAAAGGATAGTCGACTGTCAGCCTTCTGGTTGCAGATTAGAAATTTCCAGTTCATCATGTGTTCAAAGAAGATAAAAATGCTCCCGAGTTAATCTTTCATGCAGAACACACGGAAAGCATCTAGAAGTATGTTATCGGAGTCGGCATTATTGAACTAGAGAACGATCCCAGGAAGTTACAAGCAGTACAGCGTTAAGGTGCAACGGATGCACGGCTGACTGATCAGCTGCTATTTGGAAGCTAATCCGTAGAATCGAGAGAGAATATCGGGAAGTGAAAGTTTTCAGTATGCATCTTTTGAATAATGCCGGATCATCGGTGTGTCCACCGCTGTGACAGAATACGCGTACTGGTGATATCAACGGAGTTGAGATCAGCAGTGGTAAAGAGGTGCAGTCGAACAGTTCTTACGGTATGTCGTCGAAATTAAGACAGGCTGACACAAAGGGATCACTGGCTGTGGTTCATAAATGATGCCAAAAATTGCGTGTTGGTGCATCAACAACGTCAGATGGTGAAGAGTACCAATCACTCTAGTCAATATCCCAGTCAACCAGTTCTAGTCAATGGAATTTAGGAACTGTTGTAGGTCGACACGATTGGTCCCATTCTAATAATCACTCACGGAAACCAATAAACTACCAACATGATCAGACATTCAACAAGATGGATAGAAGCAGCTGTGTTACCCATCAGTGTGCAAGCATCGTATGCAGGACTGCATGATAAAACAGATCACAGCAGATCATGTGTTGTGAACAGAGAACGCTTATGTCACAACGATTTTTTCTACGGGGATACCTCCACACGCGTTATGTGTCTCAACCGTATTACGGAAAAACACTCAATTGCACACAACACTGATCTGAGGATGTTCCGGTCGATTCTGACGTCCACTCCCAGTTTTTCCATGCTGTCCTCCAACGACCCTTCCGGTATCTCCCCCGTATTTTTCCCGCAGCCACTTCGATTCATGTTGCATAGTGGTGGGAGTAGTATATTGCGACCGTCCGTCCTCACTACACAATTAATACCACGAAGCATGTTAACCGATCAAGGACTCTGCTTGAGAATCAACAAGTGTTTATACAACACCGTATCACTCTCTACCAAAAACGGATGAATGGAGAGAAACAGTCACGCGATCAAAGGGTGGATGGCGGTGAAAGAGAGGAAGTGGAAAGAGACTACCATTAATTCTTCTGGCTCTCGGATCTGCATCGCAACGATCAACGATGAGACAGCTGTTCAAGCTAATATGTGGGTGCCTGCCATTTGATCAAGAAATTGGCATATGGAGAGACAGACAGATGAGTGTATTCAGCAGAAGTTCGGAGGTTGGCCAACTAGAATCTACCATGTGTACAAGAAGTCACCCAGTGGCAATCAGTTGCAAACAGATATTGTCGACCCGCTTTGTCCAAACCTGGCACGAACGTTAAGTACGGAGACCGATGGTGTTCGAGTGCAACAGGTTCGGGATCTTGGAACTTCTTAGCAAGGTTGGGGGTATTATGTATCATGGTGGAATGTTCTTGTTCAGTACACTTCGGTGAGGATGAGAAACATTAGCATCAGATTCGTGGAATGCAGCCATGCAAAAGATATGATACTCGACCAGAAACGAGTGAACAACCAAGACAATGTTGACAGACTAAAGACGGTCTGAGTGAACTCTGCTGCAGCTAAATCAATTTGCATGGGAGGACGTGTCTGGTGAGAATGAAAGATCGTGGTATGCTTCTTGTGAATATTCGTGCGAAGTTACTTGTTTGTGTGTTGAAGTTATCGAGGAATACAAGAAGGAACATCGGGATGCATTCTGGAAAGAAATTCTGTTTTAACGTAAGTTATTGCTAACTTATATTAGTTCGAAGGAAATTCTATACATGGAGCATTCAACGTAACCGATTGATCAAATGGTGAATTTAGGCTTTCTTTATCCAGTCCGTCAAGATAGCATGAAAGCATAAATTGCGATATACAAGTATTTCGTTTATCTGGATCAGTCAATTACATGAAAACATTCGATTATGTAGGTTAAGGGCAAGGCGACAAAAAACTGAAATGAACGGATATTACATGCATGCAATTAGGGTTCACTGTCACCGTGATAAAATCGATTATATCAGCATCTTTTGCTTACAGAGGGTCGGCATGTGATGAATGATGAATAACGCCAGCAACCTGAGGTTGTGGCTGCTCAACAGGATCATAAATGAAGTGACTACGTAAACGGCATGACCTGTTGCAGCTAACTATTTCGAGATAGAACGCACCGAATATCTGTTCGGTGTTGGTATGCTGACCCGCATTGATTCCTTGTTGGTACAAGTCACTTGGGATATGCTCCGCCTCTATCTGTCGTAAATTTCTGTGCGTTGTGCCAGTGTGTGTGTCACTGTAACTGCAGGCGAGGTGGTAGGTGAGAGAAGAGGTAGCATTTTGCGAGATAGATCGAGGCAGTGGATTGCAGGTGGAAAGTGACAAACACAATTCTGCCACGGGATAAGTGCGATCAGTGGCAGATTTAGACTTTCGATTTACTCCAGTAGTATTTCCGTCTCTTGTACAATGAAGGTTGTTAAAAGCCTGCTTCTTCTGCACCGGTCGTGTCTGGGAGGTGACCACTCGTTCCTTGCAGTGAATTTTAACAAATTTGATCGGATACACATTCGCAAGCAGGACACTCTTCAAAAGCTTCTCTTCAGTCTGCAGACGGCCATCTGTACACGGTCTCGTTGATCGACGAAAAGAAGTTTGCACTGAACTACGTTTGTGAGCCACGGACGGAGGTGAAAAGAATTGTAAGTACCGCCCACTGATACAATCAACTTCATTACCGTGGCAGTGAGCCTTGATTGTATGCATGTAATATTCGTTCATCTCATTGTTTTGTCGCCTTGCCCTTAACCTATATAATCGAATGTTTTATGTAATTGACTGATCCCGATAAACCAAATGCTTGCATACCGAAATCTATGTCTGTTTGTCATCTTGGCAACGGAATTTTGTTCAAAGCGAGTGCCTTCAAACTATCTATGGAATGGACCGAGTTACTCGTACAGAAATAGTACTTCTGAAATGCTGGCGACTGAAAAGTGATTTTGATAAAATTGTTACGATATACTGAGAAAACCTGGTTTGATCGGCTCATAATCTGATAAAATTTGATAATAGTGCGGTGGGTTATCAGGCCGGAGGTGTAATTAATTAAACTCTCTGTGGTATACCTCAACGCGGCTGGGTCATGTCCGAAAGCACACAGCAGTCGGGGTCAGTACGGGCAACAGGATGAGCCACCGCTGGGTTAAATTGAATCAGTTCAACGGATAAGACATAGCAGAAAAATGGAATAGATTACCGGATGGGGGCGATATTACTCCAACATTCGCAGGAATATCCCAACACTATCTTGAATTACAGCCCAAAAACACAAGCAAATAGAGTGCAACATCACGGGTGACAAGAAGAGCCATCGCAGAACGAGATCGGACCAACGGACGAGGAATGGCAAGTGAAAACCCCCCGACGGGAGGCGTCGTTCACATACAGAAACCCGGCCGGAGTGCACAAGATGTGTGCGTGGAATCCGCGAGTGTTGTGGGCCGGGATTCCGTTTCGCACACGTGCGTGCGTATTATGACAGTCAGTGTGTTGAACAGTAAAGATTGTGCTTTGATGAGCGCCTTTTTTTCTACACCGGTGGCGTGCCCTGAACACAACGGAATGAAGCTGAAATGGCCGAACCAATTCACAGATGGAGATGTGGAAGAATGGCCGTCGGAATTTGAGGCGATTGCGACGCGCAACTTGTTAAGAAGCGATATAAAACTTTTGGCGACACTGGGAACACCGTTCACTGGACGGGCAAAAGCTGTCTATGTTTTGAGCAGACAGACAAAGACCGTCGCGCCATATCAAGAAAAGCAAGCGACGCTGATTTGAGAATTTACGGAGGCACAAAACTGGCAGCGGCAACGGATTGGTTTTATGGCGCCGGTTTTTGCGACACTCACGATCCCCTGGTTTACTATGAATACATTGCGACAGTTGGCGTTTGGCCTACAGGATGCAGATGAGAAAATGAAGGATAGATTTATGAGAGGGCAATTCATCCGGAGTTTGCTGCAGGGGCTGCAGGAGGGCGTACGGTTGGCCGGATCCCGGACCTCGAACTGCTTTTCGGAATTGCACAGCGCCCGCTCGATTGGATGCAGGTCGGATGGCTGAAAGTCGGGAGGCTCAAAGAGAAAGTGGAGCGGCTGAAGAAAGCAGCGGAAGGTTTGAAGAAGAAGAATGTGAAACCAGGAGGACGACGAGTTAGACGAGCACGTGGTCGACCTCACCATAATCACTGTTTTGTTTGTAATAGGGTTGGACACACTGCCCGTCACTGCCCTAAAATAGTTTTGCCCTTGTTTCTCAGTGGCTTCGGATTGTCACGGGGACGTTCCACCGATTGAGGTTCTGATCACGAGAGAACGAAGTATGCTATTAGATACGGGGACGGATAGGTCCATTGCAGGGAAGGTGCGAGGGTTGTCTGTCATGTTCGATAACCGGCATGTAATTAAGATCGGGCTGACGCATTGAAGACACGGATGATCCAAAACGTTTAAATCTAGATAGGTAGTATCAGGCTACGCCATGCAGTTTTAGCGATTGGCAACGTGGAACAGGCGATAATAGGTACTAATTTGCTATCTCGACGTAGACCAAGAGTGGGACAAGTTGCGTGTTGATGGTAGTGTTTTGGAGTTCCATCGTGAAGCGATCAAAAAGCAGTGCCGAATAAGCAACGTCTCAACTTCCCAATATTAAAATCGAGGCGGCAACTGAAGCGTTTGCTCGAAATGGTCGGTTGCGATTGAAAATTCACGCTGGGTTTCTCCCAGATGTAGTACCTACTTTTCCAACTGTTGAAAAAGGACAGGAAATTTGTACTGATTGAGGATTTGGATGTGAGCGGGCAACAAACTCAAACAGAAAGCTGCCAGAATACGACGGTGCCTGACGATCCCCAAACAAATGAGCCATTCACGGCGTCAACTGTTGCAGGTGATATGGGGTGTGTGGCAGTTCCTTCACAACCGTCAGAAACATTTGAGTATGCCAGCACAGTTCTAGAAGAAGTCAAGAGAAAGTATCCCACCACGGATAAAATATGCCTAGCTATCGTCTGGGCGTTGGAGATGTAGCGGACTTATCTGATAGTGACCAACTTTCAGGTTGAGATTGTACACAAACGGCTTGTCTGGCTGAAGACGGCGAAGGATCCGCGCTGAGCACTTCGACTGCAACAGTTTAACTCTACCATCGAGCATGTCAACAGCACAAACAATGAGGTACCTGACGCACTGTCGCGACCGATTTAAGAAAGTGAGCCGCCAAATGAAGTCGTACACGTGAACGCAATACTAGTCGCCAACAAAGAACTCTTGATCAAGCAACAGCAAGACCCTCAAATACGCAAGAACCAAACCCAAGACACTGAATTGGGAACTGAGTCGGCTGTCACACATCTGAGACAGGCTACAACTAGAGGACGGCCAACTCGTCCTCGATATGGAAATGCAGAGGGGGCTGCGACCCAGAAGGCTGTTATTTATTCCAGTGGACCAAAGGTAGCGTGTTGTTCGACTGACACACACAAACGTTCTCATGAAACGATGACACGTGTACGAACTTCTGCGGCGAAGGCTATTCTGGCACACTTTGCAGAGAGTTGTGACTTATTTCGTTCGGGTTTTTCCCCATTGCCAACAGAACTGAGAGACAAAGACGACAACACTGCCGATACAATCTATTGTGACAGCGCAGACCGCCCACACCTGGTGTATAGAGATTTTTCGTCCACTGCTAACAAGTCCAAATGGAGATCACTACATATGTGCCATAAATGACCATTTCACACGATGGGTGGGAGCCATTCCGATGACATCAAACGAGCGGAACAGTTGCACACACTTTCTTCAAGTTTCCCGGCTCGCTTAGGAGTACCGCAGGAGTTATCAGGGATCAGGGCCCGTGTTTTGAGGGACGGCGACCTCAGAAGATACTGAAGAATTGGGGAATTCAGCACCTGAGAGGGTCGTCATATCATCGAGAAATGAAAGGGTAAATGGAGGGGTTCAATCGTACAATGAAGGAATGGGTGAATAGTAGAGACTATAAATAAGAAGGGAGACCACCGAATACTTCGGTTGGATACCGCAGGATGAGGGATTCAACAACAGAAAGCTCACCGTTTGAGCTGACATACGAAATGGAACCCAGGATTCTCTTGAATGCGTGTGTGTCCGTAGAGACAACGTCCGTGACAACGCCTAAATAAACAAAGTATGACGTGATTTGCACACCACGTGTGACTGGAATGCGGAAGTGTTGTGGGTCAAAATTCCGGTTCGTACACGCGACAGCACGCATGGAATAACAGTCTACGAGTTGAGCAATCAAGCTTGTGCTTTACTGAACGTCTTTTCGCTATCCTCTGTTTCTCCCAAATTTCTTCTACGGATCATGGTCGGTGGGCTTTTAGCATCTGGGCTAGTGTTTCGTATGCTTGTCCACTGCTCTCCACGTCGATTTAGGGTGAAAACATCGTTCCGGTGACTAGCTGATTAATACTGATGTTGGTTTCCGCTTTGTATAGACAACAGACACCTTTGTTCAGCGATTATTTCAAGCATGGACAGTGTTAGATAAGGATGTTTCACCAAACTAATAACTTTAACTGTGTAATATCTGATATTTCTGTCTGTTTACAAGTTTGTTTCGGCCTCGTCGAATATAACTATCTATATATGCATAATGCACACGTAATTCCGACCAAGGCAATTCCAGTTTTGAAGTTTATTTATATTGCCCATTTTAAGAGTGTCTGTCGCTGGTTCGAATCCAGCCGAAGCCCTGACTTTTCACAATTGGGTCTCATCTAACTTCATAAATCTGCCACACTACTCATTAGTAATACATTTTAAGACTGTCAAAGCTTCGCACACCTAACGTTCTCTTACATGATTTTGTTTCACACTACACTCACCTTTTGTGGTTGACTCCGCCGTAACTAGCAAATATATGTGATCAGACAAGAATTATTATTGTTTTGCAGTAGAAATTTATGCTGCTTCCGACCACGATTTGATTTAACAGATTGCACCGTCAGGCAATCTTCATTCTCTACAGCAACGTAAATATTAAGATAATTCGACATTTTACCAGTTTTCAGCCCATGCTCAAATTACAAACCTGTAACATCCGATACCATACAATCCTTTCAGAAAATTCTGTTCGAAATCTCGCTCACATCTTGGTCGTTCGGTTAACAAATACTTATGGTTAGTCGTGTGAGTTTCCAAAATCAACCGAAATTTTATTGCATAATATGGTTTTGGAAACATAACCAGAATCAATTCCAAAGTGCCTGTAAGAGGTTGCTGATTTTATGGATACCTGGCGCGCATTTCCCTGGCCACCCTTAACAGTTAGTAAAACCACCTCCATTGGTACTGTTACAGTATGTGCTACTGTGTTAGAAAACCAGTTGGCGATATCTGGTTCAGGGTTAGCTTATGGCCAAAGCCAATCAAAAACAAACCGGCTCGTGCTGTATCACTTGCAGTCCTACCGTATACCGTGTAAACAGTTGCGAACCAGAAGGATTAGGACTGGAAAGTGCATGAACGGAAGCATTTTTAGTCCTGCCAGTGAATGCTGGTAAAACAGAATTTAGGATGAATGAAAAATTCCTCTGTTTAATGCTTATATTAATTAATTCCTCTGTTTAATGCTTATATTAGTAAGTTCCAGACCAGAGAAAACGCAAGCAGTCGGAAATCTCTTCTCTCAGTATATGCTGATTCACCGTATTACAAAAGAATGAATTTGAACTGAGAAACTAGACTAAACTTTTGGCTTATAGTGAACCTTTTGAAAATGATGGAAAGGAAGGGTAGCGCACGACCATGATTGCGGTTTCTGAAAAATTAACCTAGTAGTTTCATGTGTACCGAAAACGATTCATTACCGATAGTAGATGCATCTAACCTGGTTGCCTTTTTTACAGTGACGATGTACAGTCGATATGTCTAACACGGCCTGCACGTTTGAGACCTCATTTTTCGCAGCGTTATTTGGTCATCTTACGATGATGGATGTACTTCTTTCGTGTGGGCTGTTTGAGTGCATAGGTACCACCTGCTGGGCCTTCAGACATCTATCAGGATTGTATTCCCTAGGCGGTTCAGTACAATGTTGCATCATACCATTGTTTAGGGCTGATATCACAGTGCAAAAAACCTACTCAGATAACATCGTAATGTCGTAATCTCCGGTCCCCAAGATTTAACTTGTTTGTTTTGCCTACTTCGGAATCAGTATTCGACGCACCTGACAGACGCCTTCCATCTATCGCAGCTGGCTGAGTATCAATATGGGTTCATCCTGTTCATACATCCCTGGTGATGTTCCTCAGTGTTCGGAACAAGGATCTACCGATACGTATCTTGGATATTATAGTTAGAAGGGACTCAGAGTGGGCACAGTGATATAATGTCCAGGTTTCACTCTCATGTGGATAGCACCACCTTACGGTAGACAGACAAACGGGCCTCCATCCATGGTCTGGGTTTCTTCGTGCAGTGTCGTTCAGGACGTCCGTTCACACTGGTTACATCGGCCACGGACCACAGACAAATATATTGATAAATCCTAATATTCGAATTCAACACGATTAACACAGTTCTGAAGAGGAGATGGTAACATTCTGATCAAGGACAGCCCAAATATGTTTGAGCACGGTGGGGTACGACATTTGCAACTTCCTCCCAACCATCCCATCTCCAGCTTTTCATCTACAGAGTTATTGGGCGACCCTCTGAATCTGGAATAGACCACATGTGAAGTCATATATAACGGGATGCGAACAATCATCCGATCAGTGATCAGTAGATTAACAAAATGGCTACACCCGTTCTTCTTACGTTCTACCGGTTGTTTATGAGAAAAGTCACCAACTGTTGACACGTCTTTAAAGTGGGGGAACGAAAAAACATGGTTTCAAGTGAACCGTGGAAATCGCTGTGCTGGCCATTTTGAGCAGAGCTCTGACTAAACTCAGCTGTCTTCATCCGGAAGTGTTCAGAAAGTCAACTAACTTACATCCCCTTATCCTTTTGCTCTTGCCTGCTGTAGTACACTTCGTTGTTCTCTTGCGTTTGACTGGCGATAACTAAGTCGTTTCCACTGAACCATTTTGAGTGTTTCTGGAGCCGGAAGTTGGTTGCTCCGAGAACTACCACTTTGCTGAACCTCTTGAGGTTCGCTCACACGCTGCTGCAGGGGCAGATGATGAAAAGCCCTTCACACGGACGGTATCTGCATGCTGCAACACAACCGTACTTGTTTTGTTTTTCGGTAGTTCGTCCTACGATCTAAGTCGCCCTCTGATCGGTTTAAGAGAAACAGGATGGCGTGTACTTCGTGAATTTCACACAGTTCTACGACCAGGTGCGACAAGTTACGACCACGTAGCCATCACATCCGATGTCTCCCAGGCGGGTGCCAGCGGTTTCACCCGGACTGGGTGTACGAGGAGGAGGCCATAATACACTTGGATTTGAGACGCCAGTAAGTTACACAAAACATATCAACTGTCCACTCAGTGGTGCGAAATCTTCGACCAACCTTCAGTGCTACAAAGACAGTGATTGCCGATCAGCATGTGAACGGCCTACATAAGGAGACACCAGTCGGTGTACAACGTATATCTTAATGGAAGCAATCTGCGCCTTCAATTTAGCCAGTTCTGTTCGAAGCACATCGGTACCCTTAAAGCTCATGACGAATTTTTACTTGGACAGAACAAAATTTCGCGCGTTCGCCGAAAGCAAGAATAAACCTGGACACTACATCTGTACTCTTCAGAAAGCCTAAAAGTTCTAGGTTGAATACCACACCACCGGATACCTCGATTGGAAGAAGTGGATTTATTCCGTGGTCCTTGAAGCCCAGGTTTTTACCTCTTTAGAATCGCGTACAGGGAGCAGCCACATCTGCCCCAAAAACTATAGAACGGTGTCGCTGTTGCTGCATGTGACATATTTCTGGAACAGGCGGAACTCACTTTTTGCCCATCTCTACTTAGAATGTCGTTTATTTTATTGTGTCAGTAGCCTGGCGGGTATTGGCGGAGTTATTATTGTTACTCTTGCACACAGGTTCAGGGAGAGTCAGTCGAAAGTCGTAAGATGTCGAAGCTTGGTCACAACTGAGGTGGTCGGAAGTTTGAATAATCTCAAACTGTATACAGAAGCGATTTGTTCAGGCCTTGTGGTTATCATGGCCCATCACACACAACATTACTAATCAAAGCACCATGGTTCCAATTGTCTCACCATTATGACGTAGGTGTATAAAAACGTTGTCCTCAAGTCTATCTAGTACGTGATTGACCTCATTTCAACCTGTTACTTGACTTGTTCGCTTCGGCATGACAAAACTGCTTTACACAAACATTATGTATTAGCCTGAAAATGAATATCAGGCGGGCAGACTGTCGATGTTGAAGCTGCTTATTTACTGGGTAAAAGGTTTGAAAATCCTCAGAATTTTTTACGGCTTTACAATTGGTCGGATGGTCCTGTACGGACAAAGACGTTTCGTGCTGTGATCGCAGTGGACCGTTTTGAAAAACTGTTAGCCTTTGTTGTCAGCTCTGACAGTCGATCTGTACTTCATTTCTTTTGGGTTTTGTGTCTCTTCATACCCTTTAACAGCACATACTGTACACCCTTTTATAGTTCTACCCACCCTCCGTATTCCCATAGAGTTCATAAGAGTTCATTTGTGAACTTGGCCGTTTTCGATTCATCTCATCAGACTTCTTTGTTGCTTAGGTACTTGCTTATGATATGCGAACAGCAGGGCAAGTCAAATAGGTCAATGAAAATGACGCATATGAAGAGGGTCATGACCCCTGGAAGAGAGTGCGAGGGTTGGCGAATGAATGAGAATATCACACACGCTTCGCATGGTACACGTCTGTCGGCGTCAACCGATTTACCGTTACTCCGGTTTTGAGTGGTTTTTGAATGCTTGGTCAAGGGGGGTTTAGAGCTGGCTGTGTTCATATAGAAACGGGTCGCAAAGTATGGAGACGATATTGTGTGCCATTGATAACAGTTGCGTTCTGACCGCTCTGGAGTCAGGGCTTGGCAAACCCTGAAGTTGATTCGCAGAACCTCATCAGGCTTTGGTTGATGGCCACTGTCGTTTAAGCGGGAACAGATGGCACGGAAAATGAGTTTTCTCCAACCTTAACGAGGAATTTTGTAATGATGTACATGAAAGCTTTCCAGAAGCAATCTTGTGCTTCTCTTATCTTACTAGACCTGAAAAAGCAGGTGAGTGTGACACTAATACATGACTCGTACTAAACGGCGCGATAATCTTTACCACAGCACAGACATTCTGTGCTGCATCAGGGACTCTACAGGCAATGATCTCACCGGTAGCATAATTCGTGGACGGTATACTTATAAAAGGAGACTTACACTGCATTGTCTGGGCGATTTGAAGCCTCATTTTTGGTTGCATGTTGCTTTCTGTATCTACGTAACAGGGTTTTAATGGTGAATTCCTTAAGTTTTAACCGTGTATTATATATATGCGTATGAACACAGTAAACTGAAAACCACTGAACTTCAAAAGTATACACTCCAACTAGATCTCATTCCCCAAGTAATCACACTTCACGATGACAACTGTCGGAGTGTTGCATATTTGTTATGCGGATGTAGATTGGAAGAGATGGGTATTAAGTAATGAGTAACTAGTCAACCAAATCTGCACAGGAAACGCAAGCATCTATGACATACAAAACGAGCAATAAACAACCCGGATCTAACATGCCACAAAACTCAAACATTGCAAGATCAGAACACAACAACCTGGTGTGCGTTTATTTCTGAAATGCAAACGGACCGCCCGAAATGGGTACATTAAAAGTTTAGGTGGACTATTTAAAGTACGAAACTGGCAGCAGAATGCCTATTACATACTCTCGATTATTATTGTATCTCTCACCAATCCTGCAGCTGCGGAAATAAGTGAATCGGTAGAAAAAAGAAGACCAACGAGTACATCTAAAAGTGTCTAAGACACACAGTAGTCCTTCCGTAACGTTCCGCCACGATAAATCTCCTCACAACACAGACGTTAATAGTACACCACCTTCCGCGGCCGTGATGGGTGCTCACCATTAACAATGCTCGGGTTTATCGGAACCCTATTGCTCACTTGTCACTGGCCGTTTGTGTATTCTCAAAAACGAGTGCGTTGCTTGTTTGCTGTGGATTTAGCCGCCAGTATCATTCTTCATCCAACTCGGTTCGCACTCACAGCCATTCCACTTATTGCTAGCCGGTTTTTTGTATCATACAAAAGTTTCGGCCGACGATATTATACAACGTGACTTCACTTCGTTGTTTGCGCATTCATATTGTCTCATAGGAGTGGCTGGAAGTTCCTCAAATTCTCGAGTGATACATTTTTGTGAGCTGTGGGATCCAGGCTCTGTTTAATGTAGCATACCAAGTGTCCATCGAAATGTTCATGAAAGACTATGTAGGCCATGGTGGTAATTGTCGTTGCGACTTCGAGCACCCAGTAAAAAACTGCTTCAGCAAGCTTCATCAGGCGACATTAATTAACAACGACAGCTGATTTGCGCCTCCCGATGTTGATATTTAGTTCAATTCTACTGACTGTAAACCTAAACACAGGCTTGCATATATCATGCGGTTAACAGCAGAATAATAATTCAGCCAACGAGATTTACAGAAGACCGGTGGTTGTTGACAGTTCCCAGGTGACAAGCTGCCTGAGCTAACAGTTCAGTCAGACTTAGGGCTGGAAGTCGAGCACCGACGACAACTGTCCCAGCAAACGCAGGTATTGGTGGGCTTAGTTTACGCTATAACACGACAAACGAATTAACAGGGTCCATATCTCGGCCTGTTTCTATAAAACGCCTCAGAACTAACAAGGTTGGGTCTCTGTTCTGACACTGCTATCATCGCCTGTTGCTCCCTCACGATCATGAACCACTCTGGCGTATGTTCAAGCATTCTCGTCTGTTTGTACAATAACTAGTGTAGCAACTGAGCTGATAAAATGTACGAGAGATGGAACATTTTGACAAGATACAACTGTTGGAGACCTGAGCAATACGTCAAATTCAAAGTAGCGGACGGAATTTATCCGTAGAATATGAGTAACCTAATGCAGAAGGTAATCTGCTACATATTTCACTTATGACACAGTATCTATTTCTCCGTAACTCTGCACATGTAATCAGCTTTCCTTTGTCATGAATATCAACAAGCAACTCTGCGTAGTTGTTCGTGAGTGAGACCGTTCTTAATATTGCCCTCTCTTCCTGAAAACATTCATCAGTGTACATCTGCAGTTTCGTGCAAGACCTTATTTGTACGAGATCAGCAGAAGCAATGAAAATTTCATGTACTGGTGGCTGCAAGTGGCTTTACGCTGTACCGATTATTGTGCTGAAACCTCTTGAATTCTGGTGGGCAGTCTCCAGAAAAACTAAAATGTCGATTGATTTCTCCTCTTGGAAAACTAAGATACTTGTGAATGGAGTTTAAAAGTTTACAAAGCGTGAAAAAGTGAATGTTGGCGGTTAAAGTGAGATACCATTCTTCTGTCACTGATAAAGCTTATACCAGCAATAACATCGAACAAGTCCGTTCCGTTATTGCCTAAAAGTGTTTCCGTCAGCGTTGTTTTCAGCAAATCAACGACGGTCGCATAATAAGCTTTTTCAGGACAGTCCTTCAGAATCAAAACTTTTTGGACGCAAAAGTTAAAAATTTACCAAGGTGGTCAAAGGCAATATATGAACACAAACTTTGACTACAGAATAACGTGAATATCAACCGTTCTGCTAGGTGATAGTAATGAGAACGAAAATTCGTTATCCGTTTAGTAATTACACAACTTGCCTAAAATAGCAATTTTTGTCAGTAGGCACTGTTGCAAAACTCGGCACACACCGCACATCAGATGACTGGTTCTCTAAAGAATACTGTGTTTTACAGCCGGAATAGAAAAAACTACCTGACTTTTTGTAACAAATTTACGAGCATTCATCGATTTGCCTATGTGAGAGGTTCGCCGTATTATGATGACATTCATGATGACATTTTACAATGACATTGTTGGAACACGTTTTGTTGCCGTTTCACTTGTTTTGAAAGAAGTTGTAGTTGAACAATCGAGGCCAAACCTTCAACATCTTCAGGTCACGGAACTAAAGCGAAACGGGGAGAGGAAGTTTAACTGGTCTGTCTGTTTCCAAACATCGGTCAGATTGTACTGGTAAGAAATTGAGACACACACCCAAGTTAAATGTGTGCAACATGCTTGAAACAATTGGGGTTATCTAGATATCCCTGATACCAGATGGTAGCAAATATGCTGGAATTTGTGCATAGGTGGATGGAAATAGACTTTCAATAATGAGGTCTGTTGAAGACAGTCAGTACATGACAGAATATAACACTGTCGTTCAAAGTGTCTCCGTATTTTTTGTAAATGATCTTGTCGGAGATTGAAAACGACAATTCAGCAATACTCCATTATTTTTCTCATTCCAGGAAAACGTATCTGCTGTGTTTCACGGCCAGTTAACCTGGCGACGATATATGGGTACTCACGGGTGCGCCACCGTTTGTTTGCAATTTAAATGTAGTTAGACACTACACGATGTATTAATATGAGATATCTCGGTAAAATCTGACACTTCCGTCAGAAAAGCAAGAAGACGTGTTGTAGGATGATGACGTCTCGAACTGATCCCAACAGCTTCTAATAAAAACCATTCTGACTGTGTATATTAACGCACATTCATAGCAAAAAACAATCTTTTTTCGAACTGCTGAACAGTTTTTCGTAAAATCATTTCGACCGAACGGTAGGAAATGTCTCTCTTAGAATGAATGAGTAACTGATTTCTTGCGACATTTCAGGACAACCATTTGTACTGGCCTTTTGGATTACATCCAGTTGTCAGCCAATTATAAAAGATTTCGTATTTTGATAACTTTCAGAATATCTGCACACGAGTTTAATGATTACTCAAGGAAATTAATCTAATTCTGGGACACTATTCGCGAGATAAAAATGACACTGTTTGGTAAACAACTCTGAGTATTCGATCTAGCACGAAGAATCTGGCGGAAACGTGTTTTAACAGACTTAGAAGTATCTTCATCCCGGACAACTTGTCACCATAAATTGAGTCCTTGCTCTAAATGTAAGTAGTATGAAAATAAGTTGATATATATATATATATGTATATATATGCACACTTGTTTAAGAATTCTCGCAATCGCACTAATCAAAATAGAGGCCGACTTTCTAGTGATCAATGTTATGTGTCATCGCCATATTTCATCACGAAACTCACCTATCCTGCAGCCCAACTGGGTATTTTTCATTATGGCTAAGTTTTACCAACGAAATATTCAGTTCATCCAACTATTTTGTCCCATCCGTTGTTCGTCAGCTCACTGGTAAGCTGCGTTGGCAATTACACCCGCAGAATTGTTGGGTGCTTACGTCAGCGGATGGCAACCAAACAACTAGTCAAACCGATATCCAGTCTCTTCGCCACCAACAGTAACACAAGGGAGACACAACCAAGTCATCAGTTTACTGAAATATTCGGAACTAGATTGAACCTCCGACAGATCACATTGTGAATGCATGTGCCTAGAAATCAGCAACCTCACGAATGTATTTGAATAACTGAACACGAGTGAGACCGTTCGGTTGACTTGTGTGACTGCCATCTTTTGAAAAGTTCCTCTTCACATAAATTACACAACGTTGGCTAGTATTTCGTGCACAAAAGACGTTACTATCAATAGTTCGTATGTCATGATATGTACCAAATCAATAGTTAGACCGTTAGGTTAGTTCATTCAATTATTGTTTCTTTACGTCACTTGTATTCAGTGTACTGGTTTTACGTCATTGGAAAATTGACGAAAGGAATCCGGTTTGCAAAATTGCATACCCACTCTACAGCAGTAACGTGAATTGCATTTCAGTTTCGCCACTATAATGTTGCTTGTTTCGGTCGAATTAGTGGTCCATTATGTATGTGAGATTCCGTTCTGATTTTTGAGAAAACGTCTAGGTTTTTTCACAAATAGTTATTCGGAATAGCGTGTTAAATTTGCGAGAAGTGCCACCCGATGCAGGTTAGATATGCTGTCGACTTTTAACAACAAACCATAAACCATCGACCATGATATGTGTCCCGGTAGCGAAGCATTTTGTCAGCCAAATTAATCATCCCAACTTTTGATTACACATCACCAACAATAAACTTTCGGAAATCAGGGAAGTTCGTTTGATTAAATAGTTGCACATATTGTTCTGTACCCAAGTAAAAAATTTGCCAGTTTATCTTGGACCTCATCTTCTAGCACGCGCTCACCAATGATTTGCGCGCTGGTGTACCCACTCATATTGCTTTTAGTGTGCATTTGATAAAATACGATCAAAAGGTTGACATCCCGTGACTTGTTTTTTTGTCCAAGTGAAAGACCATTGATTCAGTGAGTTTGTAACGTACAGCAATAAAATCCGTCAACAGGGATTAGAGACTATGATTGAATTCTGCCTTTTCCGCTAGGTTGCCGTTTTTATGATTGCAGTGGGTAGTTTCGAGGAAACAGTAAAAACCACATGAAAACACATGGGAAGAGTATCTAGCTATGTCAAATGAATTCAGCCGGATAAAACCACCTTCACTTTGTTGGCTGTCTGAAAACTGAAATGTTTAGTGAGTTGGAAGAAATGTTTATAGTGATATCCAGCTGAATAGGCAGCTACGCATCAAGGCGGTCCGAGTAAAGACTTATGGTCTGCTGCGAAGGCTCTGAGCACAGCTCATTTATAATTCAACAAGCCCATACTTGAAGACCGAATGTGAATCACAGTAAGAAAGCAGTTAATCATTTCAAAGTTTGAACAGGAATGTCCGTTTTACAGTGTGAGCAGATTGCGCATTATTTCCTGTCAACCTCAACTACATTTAATTAAACATGCACACAATGACGCGGGAAAACGAGAAGCATCAGGGAAGGCCAAAATAGGGTACAGTATGCACTGTATAGTGTATATTGAGTTAGACAATATTAGATCGAATGTTCACGTCTGGACTACAAGTGCAATAAATTTTGACTTGTGTGAAATGGAGTTGTACGTGAAAATGTATCGCGTGTTACAAAGCTTTGTGAAGAAGCACAGTAGAAATTCTTCGTGAAAAAATTGCTGCAACATAATAGGTGTTCTAAAGTTTTGAAAAATTCATAGTTTTTTGATTAGAAACTGTAAAAACAACTAGAGAATTAACCGTTATGAAACAGTGAGACGGGTGGGTAACAGAGTCCGAATATGAAATTTCCGAGCTCCTGCTGTGGCTTCGTAACTCAGCTGGTACAGCGCTTGCCACTTTATGGCATACTGTGTCTGTCGTTGATTCGAATCCCTCGGAAGCCATGACTTTTTACAGTGGGGTCTCATTTAAAATCATAAATCAACCACACTACTTATGAGCGACTTGAACGTCAGTTCAGTGCCTCATTTGTAGTGGTAATTCGATTTATAACGTGCGAAGAATGGAGAGAAACATTCAGAACCAAATCAAAAATATTACCTTGTTGATGTTGACGCTCATACCGCAATTCCACACAAACAGTGGGCGTACAAAAGGCTGTATTTTTCCATGCGCACAAACACTAACATTTATGGCATTATGTGCACGAAGGTAACAGGTAGACATCTTTTGATGCATCAAGTGGCTCTGATCAACATGGATGGACACACCAATACAATGAGAGGTGAAAATAGACCCAATAATGAGACGCCATTCACAATTTCCTCAACAAACTTCAGTAACAACTGTAATCGTGAATTGCCGTAGACGTGATGTAAAACTAGAACGAGAACACAGTGAGTATTCCGCTCTGCAAAACAATGAACTGATCAGACTTCGTCATTTGACTGGTCAACTATCACTGGTTAAATTTTAGGTACCAATCTTGCTGAGATTCTCAGATGACTATCAGTTCTGCAGTATACATCAGTGTAATCTGAACTGCGTTGGAGTCAACGCCAGTCAGTGAGAGTGCACCAAGTGAACGTATGTACGACGGGCGGAGCGCAAAAACGACAGACAAATTTGACACTTGCGCGAACTTCCATCGAGATGAGAATTCTTGTTCAAAACCTTCAGATAATGCATACGTGCGGGAGGTCTTTCGAACTGAAGCAGGTCGTTTTCAGGTATTGACGTGAAGCATGACGCACAGCGGCAGTCAGTAATGTGCTGCGTGTGAAACACCAACTTATTGTCTGCAAAGACTCAGAAAATTTCCACTCAACGATGTTTGTGAATTCCGTACCAAACGCTTTACTGTCAAATCAATCTGAGTCTGACCAGTCGTTTACGCTTCTGACAAATTCTCATAACACGACGATCAGAGAGCATAATCGAAAGATCCGTCACGGTACTATGTGCAGCTAGCCGGATAACCATGTTTTCGGTTAACGTGCCATTATTTCTGTGCGCCATGTCTCAATGTATTTCATCAGAAAAATGGTGTGGCGAACAGGCTCGTTTTAGGTTATTCATCATCGGGCGCACACGGAGGCAACGTTTTGATACGATTATGTAACAATTATGACGCAACTGGCACCATTTCATTTTGGTCGGCCGTAGTGTGGGTGGTTTGCCATAGCAACTTCGACGCTTGAACAGTGCGCTTCTGTGCGCACAAGGGTGGCTTATTCAGTCGAATTCCGATCTCCTCAGCTGTGGCCAAACTTCGGCATCTGACAGCTTTTGGGTGAGTGCCGTTGACTTGGTAACTCGGACGAAAAGAGGAGGTCAGGTTGACAGTATTATTTGTATCGAAGAGATGTGCAACAGTCGCGCTATTTATCCAAGCTGGACGATGCGCACGAATACGTTCAGACAAGCGTCCGGTCGTGCAAACCACGTAACTAGTTTCACAGGAACAGGTAAATGAGTATACACCAAAAGAAGTCGCAGTGTACTTACCGATTTCAATGTGAACGCTCCACCACCTACTTGGGCAGGATGTAACGACAGCTGAGCAGTCGGGTTGAACGTGAGTTGAAACAGGTCCCAGCAGCTGTTGTTAAGAGACAAGTGCAAACAGCCAACATCCTTTGTTGCACGTGATTTACTGATCTTTGCTTATTCTTCCAAAGTTATTTGCATGAAGAGCAATCGACGACGCTGTGGCTGTTGCTGTTCACGGGTAGCAATCACTGCTCTGCTAGCAGAAAGACATGATAGTCAGTCTGAAACTGTCTTGGTAAATAAACGCTCGTGTCTGTGTGGGTTGTGTGTATGGTTGTGCATTACCTTTCACTAGCCTTGTTTAGCTCTGCTAGATAAACACTGACAGTGTGCTATATGTCTGGCGAGATGCAGTGAAATTCACCAGGCAATAAAGTGTGCAATCAGCCGTTTTTTTCTTTACCTCACAATATCGACGTTTTTGTTATCGGTTAGCTTCTTGGTTTCATATTTTTGGGCCTAAATCAAAGCCATCTGCATATGATCAACTCAGTCAACGAATACGGCACCGGTAGAAAAACCGCATGCACTACAAGCAAAACCGGACGATAGAGGGAGAGCTGTGGTAAGTTTCCATTGTCGATAGTCAGCTAATCTTTTGTCATGTAAACATGATTTGTTTTAGTTAAATCGCCTGGTGGATGCAAATTAACTTCTCTTGTGAATGTGATATCTCACGCCACAGTTAGTTACTGGACTGTTAAAACTTGGAAGTAAGTGCCTTTGTCTGACATACTCCCAGTTTCAGGTTACGAAATAGCCGGTGCCAGCAGAATCCTGGGCAAACTGGTGTTCGATTAATCTACGTTTGGCTGTTTTAAAACCCTCACTTACTATATGTGTGAACAAATGAGCACTGGATTGTTCAGACAGTTGCACATCCTCCTCTGTCAATTTCGTGTTCATTTTCTTCCGTCTTATTGCTGATATTTTACTAAAGCAAGTAATGCCCAAGAGCCTAATTCGAAAGCTTTTTACTTGTGAATATTACTCCCCGCTTCTCTCAGTTGGAATGCTTGGAATATCACACCTATTCCGCATGCTCAAGCCTGAAGAATCCAATACAACCAACTCACTTATGCCGAGGCCTGTCAGCACCATCCTTTGGTTACCATTGCTGAATGATCAATGTGGGAAGCTCAGGCCTAACGTGCGGACACGTACAACCCGTATACAGAATATGGCTGCTAAATAACACTTGAAGCAACTCAACGTTCGGAGCTATAGTCATTAAACGGGGCATCCACAAAGTTAGTCTCAGATATTGTATCGTAATCAGTTTCACAATGCATACAAAATGGTACACACTGCCGGTATTTTGTCCAACTCTTACAGGTTGTATGAATAATGCAGTAAGAACGCAAACTCACTTTTGTGTTGCTCAATACCCGCAAAAGATACAGAGTAAAAAACCATTGGTACTCACTTCACAAACTTCGAGGATCATTAACTAAGATGTGTACATTGATAGGACAGTGTTAGATCATAAAGAAAAGTATTATTCGGATATGGCAACCAAGTTGATTATCATAGCCCAATAGAAAGCGACTCAGTATCTGTAGCACTAAGGATCATACACGGTCATAAAGGGTAATGAGTGTAGTCGGGCTGCTTAAAGACAAAACAAACAATAACTATCTACATAAATTCATCCGCTAAAAACACGCTGTCAGGGTATTCCAAATTAGGCATACCCAAAACACAACAACATATCACCTTCATTCCAGTTGAGTTGCTTGATTTTGCAGAACCAACCTTGTCGAGAGTAGCTAGGGATGAATTTGGGAATGTATAGTGCACGAGGCAAAGGTGAAGTGGAGTTTTGTAGGTCGGTATACAATCGATTCTGACAAGTCGGTAGTAAGTTGGCCCATTTTAAACAGTCTTCTTTACTAAATCAGTGAATAAAGCATTAAAAACCTCTCAAGGTCATATATTTCCTTCTGAGGAAGATTACTTGAACGCTTTCGACCAACGATCACAATCTTCTGAGAGACTGGTACCAAGGACATTGGGAGATAACGTTACAACAACCGACATTCTGCATAATACTTTGGAAATGTAAATCGTTCCAGTTCCTTTTGAAGACATTTTCACAAAAGTAGTTGTATTACCTTCACAGTTCCGCAAACTGACATAGATAGCGGGTTTTGTTGAAGTTGACGTTATTTTGTATTATGTTAATGCAGTCTGATTGCTATCAGAGAACATTTTTAATTGATTTTCACGGGCCAAATATTTACTGCACCCAAGTGGGTTAATTCGACCCAAAAACTATGGTGCAAATATAAACCGTATAATAAATTCGTACTTAGATTAAGAGATTCAAGACAGTTTGTTCGTATCTGGAGAAACACGTCGGTAACGTTTGCATTTTGTAAGCACGAAAGTAACTAATGGGCAAACGGAGACTTTGCTAATTAGAATTGTTAGAATTCACCATTATTGCATATCTATGCTATGGTCAGGATTTTACATTTTGTCAGGTTTCCGTGGGACGACGGTGCTCAGAGCTGAGCCAATGATCCCAGACCAGGGAAAAACAAACCGTCATGTATGAGCGGTCCAACATTTTCGACCGTGAGAAACCATTCAAATCTGTTCTAAACTTACTTTAGTTATCACCCAGGGTGTTGCAACGGAATTGTTTAGTGAGATAAAATTCAAAAGCCATTGAAATGCATCTATCTTGATGAGACATCTAACCAGTTTTTTTATACTGAATGAAAAGCAGAATTTCGTTGCGTGTCGTTTCAAAATTGTAACAAGAATTTCTTCTCTTATCTGAACTGGTTATCTTTTTGCGGACGAGCACAAACATCAGATGTAGCGTTTGGTATGACATTACAGTTTCCCAGAAAGTGTTACAAAGTCTCAGGTTAGGTTCACAGTGAAGCTGATTGGAATCCTATTGATAACAAATGCACTAAACTGAGTTCTATTGAACATTTGATAAATATTTTTGAGTGGAACATGAAATAAAATGTACGTCATATTGTATGGGTATGCTTGACTGGTTATGGAAACAGATAGATACTTTTGGATGTCCAAAATCTGAATTTCTTCTGATGTGGTTATTTTAGTGATAGTCCATAACAATATTAACACTTATCTGCTTTTCACTCACACAGAAGAGTGTTTGAAGTTGGCTTTGCTCTGAGCATATGCTTCTGTTTCTGAAACTACCGTTGCGTATACTCAAATTACAAGTCGCCCATTGTTTACACATTTCATCTGTGCTCTGTAATTTTGGAGCACTGTGTTCTCTAGTCAGATGGGAATGAAACTGGAAGAAAAACAGACGGAAGGCCAGAGTTTCTAAAGCTTACACTAGACAGCTGAATGTTTGTAAAACCTTTTGATAAACATGTATTAGGACATCAGTCGGGGACACGCAGAAAGCATAATTGATTGTCGACGTTATGCTGTTCATAGAAGACATGAATTTATCCTGCTTAAGGTTATCTACGAGGCTTTCACAAGCGCATGAGACGAATCTTGTGTTAGAAGTAATAACGTGTTATTCGTGAATAAAGTTCATCAGGGCGTATTACAATGTAATGTATACTAATTTGTGGCTTATTTTGTTTATAGGATATCATGAAAATTGAACTGTGTGCATCTACAAAATTTTTTCACTCAGGTTGTGTAAGTAGTGGAAGAAATCATTGTTTTCTGAAAGAGTATCACGGTTAGCGTGCCAGAAATATAAAAGGTAAATACAACTCACAGAGTGGCCGAACTCTATATTTGGTCGGAGTTTCAGAAGCCACGGTCCATTTCGCTAATAGCAACCGTAAACTAAAAAACCTCAGGGTGTACATTTACAAAAACGAAAGTGAACTGAACAAGAGCCGCAACAGTATACTCATCTCATCACCCAATTTATAAGGTCATGGCAAATTGTCTGAGGAGTTTTTCAAACAACCATCTTCGAAACGGCTTTACAAACAAATTCTTAATTGAATAATCCATGTTGTATGGGAACAAACGGATCTTTCACCCATTATCCGGTATCGTTCCGGTTGTTTAATTATCAGATTTTCGGCAGCCCCTAACAGCCTGACGCTTACGTTTATGTGTTCAGCAACGGGACCGCTAGCGGAAGCGACAGAGCTACACTGTTTGACGTGACCTGCCTCGGCGTGTTCATTCATATGTGTTCAGGTTTACTCAAAACGTACAAGAGGTTGGCGTTGTCAGTAGTGCTGATACAGGTTGGGCAACATTTTAGTTAACGGGCTTCCCAAGAAACGGTTGATGTTGTAGTGCATAGTGTTATCATCGCGTTACTTCACCACTGCAAACACCTAATAGCCATTTCGGACAAAACTGTTCATAAATGTCATGTTTGTGAGACATGAACACGTGCTTGCTTGCACACTTGTTCAATGTGTTCGATTCGATCACCTATTACGCTGTGCATACATGTCAACCTCGCATAACTACTGTCAGAATGGACAAAACCAATTGTCTTGTGTGTGCACTAACGATAGCAATAGGCTGGTATTGGTGACCTCGTAATCTTGCAAATCACTGCGTCTTACGCAAAAACTCACACGTTTGACCTAACAGATTCCCCTTCATTAGAACTCGTACTGGCCTGCTAACAACTATCGCTGTTTAATTTGGAATCTACTTAGCATGAAAGATCACTTAATCTCCGCAAAATTCAAAGTTTATTATACCCCTTTTGCATGGCTTAACAGGAGGTCTATGAAAACACCATGCGACAGAATGCGATAGCTAGCTGTCCTTAGCTGACAAGCCGTCGATTCACTAATACCACTGATTATTGTTTGCTATTTGTTGGAATAAAACCTCAATAGCTGTACAACAATTGTCTTCGGAATAAGGTGTACAATTTACAAGAAAAGGGCCCTTGAACATCTTTATGTACGAGTTTTCAGAATTTGAAATATACCATACTAGATGTGACCTGAATGAGGCATGGTTGCCTTCTATCGATTAGTGGTTGTACTGCCATCAGGTGACCTTACACTCACTCCAATTAACTTAACTGGTCCGGCGACTACGAACCCAATCACTTAAGGACAGTGAATGTTGTAATCGGGTGACCTTTTGTTATGAATGACCGGAAAAGCATTTCAATGTGAAGGCACGTTGTGTATAGGAGTGCCTTCAATTACCTTTTAAGCGAATGTTACGATTAGATGAATTTTACAAATTTGGTGTTTGAATGCGCATATTAATTTGTTAATATATCAAGCGGAATTGCATCATTTCCTGAGAGGGCCAGAGTGCTTCCATAGATATTTAGCTGTTCACTCGCTTGTACACGCATCAACATTCCGTTTCAAGGCCAGTAGTTCAATTTAAAACAGGCGGGATTTCTGTTACTCTTCGGTGTGTATCACGACAGCTATAGTTAATGACTCATTCACTATGTTTAGCAGAATATCTGTAAGATCTTACTCCCTAAGAAACAGACACCTCCATCGAATGAGGCTGGGTTACGTAATGTGTAGTGTGACATCACGTTGAGACCTCAGAAGCATCCGCTTAGCAGTTAGTTTCTTCCGGAGTTTGGTAATTGGGTAAACCGTCTGAGACTTAGCACGAACGAACCATGGATTAAGGTGAATTTCTGGCTTACTAGAAAGCGATAGTTTTCCTGAAGTCCCAGTAAAAATAGCTAAGAATTTCGGAATGATGAATTAAGGTTATTGATGTGGTATTTACTTCAGTGAGGCACTTCTAACGCCCATGGTCAAAAGTTCCCGTAGAAGGTTGAGATCGCTGTTTTTGAAAGTTTGTTTATTAGACGATAGGAATCCGCAGATTCTCATTAATTCCAAATGTCAACGAACTATGGTACTCATTCTCCATGTGGTCAAAGTTTTTCTTGTGACCCTCTTAAATTTGAAACATGGTTTTCCACAAAAATTGTTGATCCATGGTAGGATTTTTGACATGCGAAAACGGTAGGTTAATCTGAATTTTAGTAGTTCTACCAACCTGACGCATTTGGTTACCTTATTAAGTGCACTTGATCCGGTTACCTGTCACGGTAACAGGACAGATATTCAAATGTTCATTTTTCGTTCACGTTCATGGGTGAAGTACACAAAACATTTTGCGTGAAAACTGCGCAAGCTAGAAAATAGCACTAAACCTTATGGATTTGGCTGTCCGGAAGAACGGTTTATTGGAGTAAAACATCAACATTTCCAGGAAAGCACCACAGTTCACGTCAACAAGTTCCGGATAAACAAAGTTGGCCGATGATTTGTGCGCAAATTTGTCTCGGTTCTGACTGTGTGATGGAGGGTTCAGCGAACGAATTGGTCAAACAGGGGTTCGTACCTGATATGTGATTTGCATTCGACGATACCAATTTGGCTTTAGCAAGAAGGGATACTCACTTTGGATGTGTACACCATCGCCACTGCTGTTGAACTGACGGGTATAGTAAAAGATAGGGTTTTAAAAAACGACCAGCAGACTGTCGGAAAACAAGTCATTTGATGGAGCACAGCATGCGTAACTCCATTGTAAGCCTCATAGCTTGTCTCAGCTTACGACAGACAGGCTAGGGGGAATCCACCCTTCCCTTTCTTGTTGAAACATGCTTCTGAATGGAATTCCAAATCTTCGGATGCGTTGTAACAACAGCATTCTGTATTAACTCCAAAGTTCACAGTGGAGTTTGCGTGTCCACTGTTGATTCCCATGAATACAGTGTGGCTGTTCTATCGCGATATACTATAGTAATGAGGCTAGTTGAAATTCAACATTGTGAGCGTCATTTTTCCAAAAACACGAGAGAATACTCGAAGGTGGGAGCATCCCCAGCATTTCAGGCACTTCCTTCATTAGCCTTTTGGACCTGGTAGAACCTAAAAACCTTAAGATTAGTTCAAAAAGGTGGCTATGAGGACGGCCAACTACGGGGATGGATAGTAGGGAAGGAAAAGTAGGCGAACCGTGATGGAAAGTCTGAGGAGTCCATATATAGTGTACATTAAGTAATTTTGGTAAGATGGGCTTCACTTGATATAGACGACAAGCGCAGCGATTGTCACCTTCTTTGAGAGATGGCGGGTGGCAATCAAAGAAATAAACAGTGGATGTAAGCTACTCCTCTTCTTGACAGGGAAGTTAAAGTCGACCAGCCAACTTGATCAAACCAATACGACTTCAATCTACCCGCTGAGGATGAACGAAGTACATCTGCTTATCTGGAAACGAACTTTTTGCCCACATGTTTCAAAAACTGAAGATAACAATGAGAATTAAACAATTCTTCAACCGTGAACCGAAGGTTCTGTGTAATCAATGGCCACAATCGGAACCGGGTCACCTGTATAATTAGCTGAAGATCGCTAGGTGCTATTCTGGTTCGTCACCAAGAGAGTTTGCACTTATTGCTGGATTCATACAGTAGTAACCCAGTTGAAAGCACCGTCCTGTTAACACAACTCGATGACCCTTCGACTAGGACTTCTTTCCAAGTTGAAATCACAGTATCCCAAAGCTTTTTGAGCGACATTGTGGTTAGTGCGTCTCTTCTCAAGGTGTAGGGGCCTCCTCACCATTACTCACCAGCGAAATTGGTTGATCCTTCACATACGATAATTCAGTCGCACCTAGTGTGAGGTCAGCGTGGCTATCGTCAACACAGACGCCTCCTGAAAGCTTGACCGGGGTCCTAGTCTCGGCCTCAGCAAAGATACACACCAAAGAGCTCAGATAAGAGTGAAACTCGAACCTAATACGCTTTTGCGAAAGGGGTCCACTTGAAAGTCAATGGGAATACGACAGCTACGATTAATGATGGATGATGTTAGGTCTATAACCAAAATTATTTGAATCTCCGTATCACTCACATTTGATCGTAGCGTTCGCATTCAGATGGATTTTCCAGCCAGCCTCTTTCGAAAAGAAGCACTAGACTCGAGTTTCGTTCCAATTAGAGCTCGTCAGTAGGGCATAGCCTTGCAGTCTTTTGTGAAAATGCGTAGGAAAAGCTGAAAATTCAATATGTGAGGCACATAAAGTCAGTTGTTGGCCCCGCGCTGGACTGTAACTGAACAATACTCGGGTCTGATCTGGCATTAAGAGGAACGCCAGAAAACTCGTTTTAAATAGGTTGGAAGACCGGGAAAATTACTTAAGCCTCAGAGACAACTGATGCTGTACATCGTTGTCTTGAAGGGACGATGAACATTATTTTCAAGCGACCATGTAATGTGGTGCGCAACACTGCAACACGTCATTATGTAAGCCGAGATGGACAGCTGATATTAGTCGGATTCAGTCAATCGAAATAAGTGAACAGTGATTCTTGTAGACGGAGCAAACTTAATGTAGTTCGTGTGCCCAATAATAAAATAGGAAAGCTGAAGCAAAACGAAGAAGCAAAAGACAATCACAAAAAAGTAAATCAGTTTACGGATAGAACAGAGGCTAGCATTAGAAAATGAATGCTGTGCAACTGCGTGTTTCGATTGAGCGAGCAACAAACGATTATGCGGGTGCCATTGATTACCCTCACAAAACACTGTGCTTGGACAAACACAAAACAGGAAAGTGTGCCAATGTTCTCATGTACACCATTTTCGTGGTTAGAAAAGTTGACTAGTAGAAAAAGTGGCTGAAAAGTGGTCGAATATCACCAAATAAATTGCCAAAGTTAACCCATTATGGCCAACAGTTATGACGGACATCGAATAATTCCAACACGCTGAAAATAGCAAGGAGATTTGAATGAAATGGCGAGTGGCCATGTGTCCTATTGCAACGCAATGTTTGTTTACCAGAATTCCTCCATACCCTTGCCTTAGAAGGGGATTACCAAATCTCACATATACCAGGAAGTTAGTGTACAGCATGGTTTGACATGATCACACTAGACAGAGCAAGTTGACCTCATCATCCGACAAGTAGGGCCAAAAGGTGATCATATGATCAGTCCAAAAACCGTTACCCAGTAGATGATAAACCAACAAGAAACTGCAGTCAAAAAACCCGAAACACTGCTTGTCAGTCACAGTCAAATTCCGCAATATTGAGAAACCAATATCTCTAAGATCACAGTTTCATTCTAACAGCAACAACAATACGTTCACGATTAGCTGGTGCACACGAAACAGAACTGCAGCACTGGAAAGCAAGTTACAAGAATGTAACCCACTAGAATCTGTGGTGCAACGAAGAGAATGAACAGTTTTGGACGTGAACAACAGATGAGTTGCTGATACAGGCAAAATGGACAGAAGCGAAGAAGTTTTCTACCACACATGAACAGTCCTCATGAGCATTACTGTTACTGAAGCAGAATGCGCAAAACAATATCGATCGAATTATTTTGCTATCCAAATATAAGGAGGAGAACAACAGCAATTGTTCACACGGAAACTGAACAACGAAAAGCAGCCAATCACTTATTGTTCGATATCAACTGTTAGCAGACGCAAAATACGCAAGATCATCAGTGACAATCAAGAAAGAGGAGAGACCAAGAAGTGGGGTGGAGCAACGTCAAAAAGGCTGAAAACAAATGCAATGACTCAAAACAAACACTGTACTCGGAAATGGATTGAGCCAGTGAGAAAATGGCAAAACAGAGGTGCTGAACACTAACCGACAATTGAGGAGTTTTAAAAAAAAATAAACGGAGTGTTTGGAACACGAGGATACAATTGAAACGTGATCACTTTAGAAAACACAGGCAGACGCGCTGATCTCCGGTATACACTACAAGAACAGTAGTTCCGTCAAGCAGTCCATAGTGATAATGACAACTCACTTTTCCTGAATGTGTTGAAAGGCGCAATTGCACAAGACTTTCAATGAAGCTATCCTGGAACAGCCTACCGAAGCAACGCGGAAGTCAACTCTGCCCAGTTGCTCACTGTAACCACTCACATCTGAACTAGACGTGATGTCAATCACGAGGACGAGTGCCTGGCTCCAGGCCGACTCGAATACGCTATAGAAACAAACTTTTGTTTCAAAGACTGTCATGCGCCGGCTGACCTACGAAGCCATAACACAAGGTTATAACATTCACATCTAAAATATCTAACTCACCCATCCTATTCCACAGTGAGTAACTTGGAAATCGTAACAGGATGTATTTCGAAATCTGAATAGATTAATGCATTCCACGTGATACGGACAACTGAATTGGAAACTGAGTCCGAGTGGGAAATATTCTAGCATCCGGGACGGTTTCGTGACTTACCAAACACATCAATTTCCGCATTTGCGTACTCTGTCTCTGTTGCTGCGTCACACCGGAAAATAACAGTAAATTCACAAGCGGATCTCCATCTAGTTGTCAAAACTACCATACTAAATGTCAGAAACAAGAAGGGAAAAGTCGGTTTGACAGGTGAATGAAAAATTTAAGCAGCGAGGACAAACAAAATGCCCGCTTACAAGCCAGCGTGTCAAACCAGCTGACCTCATAAAGGGGCTGCTTTTGATAACATTGTTCCAAAGCCTACTCAGTCAACCTTGTAACCAAACTAAGTCTGTGGCGTTTGATCATTAGGCAATAGACTGTTGTTCATGCACGTTACCGTTTCATGTAGAATCAAGCTAAGCTACTTAGGTGACTTTCGGAAGAATAATCGCCTTTAACCTAACCACCAGAAATACATGTTGTACATCACCATTTTGTTGATAGTTAGTATATCTCTCAAGTTCAGCTCGGAATAACTATTTCTGAACTATACTCATTCGCTCACTCGTTATTTCTCCGCTTTTGGTATACAAGCTCACCAAGTCTCATGATGAACCTCCACCGATAGATTTTTCCGAAACACCAGGCGTCTTGCGTCTTGGCTGATAACAAAAGTTCCTCCACATGCTTAGTCTGCAATCGAGACAAACAGTGCACTCCCCTACCTAGACACAATAACATGTGCCCAGAACTACCGGAAAGTTAGTTGCAAAATCAAACGCGTTGAGGTTAAACACATTTGATTATTCTCCTGGTACGTCATTAGAGTTGATTACTAGGACGACTCAGTTGTCTCAAGCTAAACGCTCGAATCAAACACAATCTTTCCAACAGTTTCAGAAACGGATGCAACAGAGTTATTTTTCGAACGTTTCCACCGTCCAAAACCACCACACTCCGTTGGGCACTTGGCTGTTGACCGGGAAGAGAGTTGTTGGTAAACAGTTGCTGTTGTGCTCCTCCTTATATTTGGATAGCAAAATAATTTGATCGATATTGTTTTGTGCATTCTGCTTCAGTAACATTAATACTCATGAGGACTGTTCATGTGTGGTAGAAAACTTCTTCGCTTCTGTCCATTTTGCCTGTATCAGCAACTCATCTGTTGTTCACGTCCAAAACTGTTCATTCTCTTCGTTGCACCACAGAGTCTAGTGGGTTACATTCTTGTAACTTGCTTTCCAGTGCTGCAGTTCTGTTTCGTGTGCACCAGCTAATCGTGAACGTATTGTTGTTGCTGTTAGAATGAAACTGTGATCTTAGAGATATTGGTTTCTCAATATTGCGGAATTTGACTGTGACTGACAAGCAGTGTTTCGGGTTTTTTGACTGCAGTTTCTTGTTGGTTTATCATCTACTGGGTAACGGTTTTTGGACTGATCATATGATCACCTTTTGGCCCTACTTGTCGGATGATGAGGTCAACTTGCTCTGTCTAGTGTGATCATGTCAAACCATGCTGTACACTAACTTCCTGGTATATGTGAGATTTGGTAATCCCCTTCTAAGGCAAGGGTATGGAGGAATTCTGGTAAACAAACATTGCGTTGCAATAGGACACATGGCCACTCGCCATTTCATTCAAATCTCCTTGCTATTTTCAGCGTGTTGGAATTATTCGATGTCCGTCATAACTGTTGGCCATAATGGGTTAACTTTGGCAATTTATTTGGTGATATTCGACCACTTTTCAGCCACTTTTTCTACTAGTCAACTTTTCTAACCACGAAAATGGTGTACATGAGAACATTGGCACACTTTCCTGTTTTGTGTTTGTCCAAGCACAGTGTTTTGTGAGGGTAATCAATGGCACCCGCATAATCGTTTGTTGCCCGCCCAATCGAAACACGCAGTTGCACAACAAACATTTGGGAAGAACAACAATTCTTTCGGTCGTCAACTGTTGGTCGATCATTTTGTAGAGGGTTTTCCTCCTCAGTGTTTTTGATTGTGCACAACGGATTTTGGTTTACGAAGTTGTGATTTTGAACACCGACGTGTACGTTTCAGTTGAACTTCATCAATATCATAGGACTGCGCAAACACTGGTTGTGTAAATTCTGGTCATTCTGATAGCATTTTTCTGAAATTAAATCACATAGCATGTAGCCCTTCTATCTTGTGAATCCATCCATCTAGCTTCTTGTCCAATGGAGCTAGCTGCTCAGTTTTTGTTTCTTATCAGCCCTACTTGTCACTATTCCCCATTAAATATCGAAATCAGAGGACCGGCTTTACTGGTTGGTACTATCATACCGTATGTTTTCGTCAGCTGCTACAAATAACTACAGTGAACAAATAATAATCGATCGGATTCATCCTGCACATCAAGTCAATGTATACACTAATCTGTCATTGGTCAGAACCATGACAGACGAAAGTTCGAGGCCAAAAGCTTCCGCGCACAGGCGATCGGTTTACTACGCATGATAAGCAGCGCCTCGAGTGACTTAAGGATGATAGGTTTGTGACGACGCATCAACACACGGAAAGCGTTTGTGGAATCGGCCACATAGCCGGTCTCCAGCAGATATCTGGCGGTCGAAGAAGCCGGCTAGATTTGTTTGGTGAGGTCGTGTAGGGTCAAGCCACGAACCAGGTCCTCATTTTCTTTGGGCCTATATTTATTCATTTTACGGCACAGAGACCGATCATTTCTGCCAATGTAAACGTGATCTCAGCTGCAAGTGAATTGGTAGATACGGTGCGTATAGCACAGGTGTGGTATCTTCGTCTGGATGACTTGGTATGACTGAGTAATCGCAGTGTAGCTGCAGTGCACGTCCGTTGGATGATGTGTGTCGGTCGTCGTGTCAGAAGTAACGCTAGCCGGCTTCCTCGGTGGCCAGATGCCCGCTGGAGACCGGCCATGTGGCCGATTCCACAAACGCTTTCCGTGTGTTGATGCGTCGTCACAAACCTATCATCCTTAAGTCACTCGAGGCGCTGCTTATCATGCGTAGTAAACCGATCGCCTGTGCGTGTAAGCTTTTGGCCTCGAACCTTCGTCTGTCATGGTTCTGACCAATGACAGAAAAGTGTATACACTGACCTGATGTGCAGACTTAATCCGATTAATTAGTTTTTTTTGTTCACTGCTGACGACAACATACTAAATGATACTACCAACCTGTTAAGCCGGTCTTCTGATTCTTTGTCCAAATTCGTATCTGAGTAAGTGTATGTTGTATTTCTTATTGGTCTATACAATGCCCATTGTTTCAAAGAGTTGTACTCTACTGGTGGGCTTGTAGTTAACAGGACATCCACTGTGTCACATCTCATTTCGCTTGGACACTCAGTGTTGCTCGTAAGCGAATGTGTTCGGGCCATTGAAACTGACGGTTCCTCGTGCCAATGTAAGTTCAATGACATGGTAGTCAACGCATCTGCCTCAGGAATGAGTGGCCTAAATCCGATTCTCATCTATAAGAAGGACACACGCTACTAACAAGATCCACCAAGGGCAACATTAGCGTACTTACTTATTTCGAGCCACGCTGGGGAAATAATTGTTAATGGTTTGGCGTGTGACTGAATAAACCTCCTCCAGTCTGTTCTTCTGTATTTTGCAAAATATACATCTACAGATAAAGCGCATGACGCAACAAATGGTAACCGGTGAATCGGTCACTCGAAGCCCCGTATCATCGATTGCCAGACTCCTCATGATAACAGGTCACCAGGTGGTCCCACTTAACTCTTCCAAAATATTGTTACGTCAACAGAACCCGAAGCTTCTGGCCTTTAGCGAGGCCATGATAATCAGCAACCGGCGCTATGTGCACAAAAGTGGGTGAAGCAACCTATAAGGTTGCCGTGGTGTGATTGTATGCGTGTCCATACCCTGTCTATCTCTAATTGTCTGTCATATATAACTTGCATGTTGTACGTTTGCGACTGATGAGAGTAGACGAAATGTTAACATATTGCAACGTATGTCTTCTTTCCGCGCTGATGAAGTTATTGAAGGGAACCCAGTGTTTCAAGAAAGCTAGTTACCGTTTCACCGTCATTCTATGCGTTTCAATTATGCCCATTGCGTTATTAAAATTAGAAACATAAACGAACGCAGGTTCTCGCCAAATCATTTTCAGTTCGGTATGGACACGTCGGGATACAACACAGCTACATTGAGATATCGATCGGACTTGCTACAAAAAATCTAGGTCACTGGTCGATCGATTGAGGATGATGTGGTTTGTCTATTACGTCACGCTGGTTCACCGATTTAACCGCTCTGGTCGTTCATCGATCGGGTTGAATTTTGAATATGATAGATGCAGGGCCTAAACCATACGTTTTTGATAACAACACCGGGTCAGTCCGTCTGATTTCGATTGCCCCGGCAGCACAAAATGTTCTCAACCAGACGACCCTTAATAGGCTCCCCGGCACTCGATATACTACTTGGGAGGCTTGATCAAGGTTCCCGTGGTGCCGACTTTCAGTCGGATGAGCGAGGATAAGACTGGTGACCGAACGTCTTTCTTCGTGACTCTACGATCGTGAATGGTGTTCCCGGATTTGTTCCCAAACTGTCTTGACCTTCGACCAGTATAAGTGGATGTGTAGATACACACAGGGGGTCTGAACTTTCGGCCTATATTTGATAAAAATATCTGAAAACTGAGGATGCCGTGAACTGGATACGGAGTTCAGCTGTGATACAGGTCCTGCTGATTGTTTGGCTGAACCTATTTATCTATCATTTCGCAGTATTGTCCCTTGTGAACAGCACTCGAATGAACACAGGTTTCTTTCTTAGGCCCTGCACTTCAGGTTTAGCTGGAGTTCTTATCGTGGCTGTGGTAATAGACCCCACCTGGTAGACGTTTTCACGTAGTACGTTCTGTATGAACTCCAGCTTATGTCTGATGTATCCGCTGAACAAAAGCAGGTAGCGTCCTAGATTCCTTCTTTGTTCTGAGGTGCAAAATGAATTCTGCGTTGAGTAGTGCAGCTATTCATTGGTGTAAATGGGCATCTACGTAGAACGTTCGAAATTCTGTCTCTTACCCACGCATACATTTTACTGACTGGTCGGCGCGACTGAACTTGTTAAGTACTGTGCACGTATTAGTATCCGTGCTGGAAATGACATATACGTCGCCTACTTATCGATGATACTGAGTGATAATACCGAATGTTGTTTTCAAGCTTTCCTATGAATATTTCGACCAGGGGAGATCCAAGTGGGGATCATGTTGTTACACTGTCTGTCTGTAGATACAGCACACCGTTGAATAGCAGTTGTACACCGAATGTGTTTAGGAAAAACAACCCCTTCGGTTTCATTATCGAGTCCGGTCTCAGACTCACTGACAAAATTGACGGTTTTTAACAGCTGTGCGTTTGAGAATAACGGCATTACGCCCAACGATCGTAACTTCTGGTAATTCATATTAACGTCTTGTATGCACTCGACAAATTCAAAAGCTTCGCTTAGACTCAGCTGAGCAATCGTTTTTTGATCGAGCTCAAGCAGTTTCACTGTCTTTTAATATCCTAAGACATAATGAGTTTTGTCCATTCCGTTGCTAACCCTAAGAAACTCACACTGGTCTGCGAGAATACCATTCTGCTTTTTAATGTACTCGGTTCGGTTCATGATGACAGTTCCACTTGAAGCGACGAATTCCCGTTGAAACTTGCAAGTTGTTGCTCCGTGTGGCCAGCTTGAGATGCAAGATAGCTCGTGAACTTGTCAAGATATCGTTTCTTGCTGAATGCACACGTGACGGTCGATATCCCTATCAATTCCTGCGGCTACTGAGAAAGAATAAGCTGAAAGTGACGAACAATAACCTCAGGCGTATTGCGACTGCACACATCGAAACTGCGCAAATGCGACTTGTGGATTTGCGTCAAACACATTGCCGTCTTCTTTCCATCGTAGAAAACTTATCATTATGCGGTCGTATTGTGTTCACACAATTCTGTAAGGCGATCACCGATCGTACGAAGAGAACTTACATCAACCGTTTGCAGAAGTCACGTAAGAAGTCTGCTGAAGAACCAGTTCCACTGGATCCCAGTAAGTATGTATTGAACTGTTCTTCAGTACAATTAAATTCTATGCAATTAGAAGCCTTAGCTTTGGGTCTAGATTATAAAATACCATCATACAGGCCTAATCGTATTTACATTGAAGCTCAATTTGAGAGCTTAATTGATCAATTATCAGACCTTCAGCCAACTACTGCTGACAACCTAGGCTGGCTTAAGACCAAACTGACTGATATAGCTAACGGGTTTATCATGACCCCAATCAGCGGCCGGTGTGCTATCACAAAGCAACACCTGCAATCACTAAAAGAACTTAAATCAAAAAATCTAGTAATACTTAAGCCAGACAAAGGCTCTGGGACAGTCATTTTAGACAGGGACGCATATGTACAGAAGATGTTGTCAATACTAGAGGACCGAACGAAGTTTCAGCAAATAGACACCGTAGACAACGTCAATGAAATAGAAGGTCGCATAGCACGGCATCTCGAACTCCTCTTACAGCTGCGCTTAATCGATGACAGGACTTACAAAGCTCTTAAACCATGTGGGTCGTCGACACCTCAGCTCTACGGCCTCCCTAAAACACACAAATCTGGGATGCCTCTTAGGCCTATCCTGGCAATGACCAATTCTCCGTACCATAAATTGGCACGTTGGTTAGTCGAAATCCTAACTCCATTGAAACAAAAGTTTCAAACACATTCTATTAAAGATTCTTTTGAATTGATCAGTGACTTAGAAAACATCAATCTTGCTAATGAGTTGATGTGTTCTATAGACGTTCAGTCACTATTCACGAATGTCCCGTTACACGAGACAATCGATTTTATTGGTGAGCTCGTTGAAATGAGCCACATTACTCTGCCTCTACCTAATGATATTCTGAGGGAAGCATTATTGTTATGTACTGAAAACATCAGCTTCCGTTTTCTTGATCGGTGCTACCGCCAAATAGACGGGGTAGCCATGGGAAGTCCATTAGGGCCCATCCTGGCAGACTTTTTCATGTTAAAGATTGAGCGGGAGTTAGCCACAGACATAGCGGGTCTGTCATATTACAAACGCTACGTCGATGATACACTAGCGTTCAGTCGGTCCAAGCAGGCAATAGATAACCTAGTGCAGCGCCTAAATAGTTGTCATCCCAACCTGAAAGTAACATGTGAATTTGAGACCGACAACTGTTTGCCGTTTCTAGACATACTCATTAGTCGCCGGGAGGATGGCTCTATCAAAAGAGCCGTCTATAGGAAATCCACGTGGTCGGGTCAATACCTGAACTTCGGTAGTTTCACACCGGTCCATCACAAACGCGCACTGGTGAATACACTATTCACACGAGCAAGACGAATATGTACACAGGACAGTCTTGCGAAGGAATTAGACTTGATCACATCTATACTACAATCTAACGGGTATCCAAAAAGGTTCATAGAAAGGCATAGTAGACCGAAACCACCTTCCGAACAGGTGGCCACAGTTAGAAAAAAGAAGGTTTATATAGAATTGCCTTTTAAAGGTGATTATAGCATGCATCAAACAACCCAAAGACTAGTGAATTCGATTAAACGAACATTTAACGCAGCGGAACTCTGTGTATTAGCCCGGACCCAGAAACTGCCTGTCCCTTCAATCAAAGGAGATCAGCCTGTCGGTGCCACCTCACATTGTGTCTACCAATTTACATGTAACTGCAAAGAAAGTTACATAGGCAGAACCGAGAGGTGCTTGATCTCCAGAGTGAAGGAACATTTGCCTAAGTGGGTGCAGAGCTCTGTATTACAGAAGAACGACAGTGTTGTTGAAACACGCAAGCAACCGGCGTCCGCAGTCGCAAGACACGTCCTGACCATTGGTCACATTATTGACCCAATGTATGCATTCAGAATCCTATTACGTCACTCCAATCCAAGATTTTTGCGGTTTGCTGAGGCGGTCGCAATCAATCGACTGAAACCGACCTTGTGTATTCAGAAACAGTTGCTTGTAAACTTGACCCTTCCCTGGACGTAGTGACCTTTCCTAAACCACCGATTGACTATCCACCCTGCTCCCTAACTGCTCGATATAAAAAACCCGTTTCATGTTATTGCAAATTTGGTACTGACGAGTCAATACAAAATGCTTGCATCTACCAGTTTTCGTGTTCTAACAGTTTTATTCAAACTCATGAAGGGATTGAACTGTTTCAAATTCCACTTAATTTATCCTGTCTGCTTGTGAGAATATCTGGATTGTGTTGAAGCTCCCTCAACGAAACCATGTATTCTTTAGACAAAGACCCTCTCTATTTTGAAGTGCGCTCACACTATGGCTAGTGGCAGTTAACAGGTGTGGTTCTAAATAACTCAAGTCCATCTTGGGGATGTGGGATATTGTGTTGGACTACATAGGTTCTCGAATTTCCTTCCATATTCTAGACTTTCCTTCTCACCTTAAAACTTAGAACTGTTTGAGGGAACCTCACTTGAGATGCGCGTGCTTTGATGGCTGGGTCGGAAATTCTCTGTTGCTTTAAAGGATAAAGACTGCGTGAAAATGAATTTCTTTTCTTCAGAATCCGTTTTTCAACTACCTGTTTCACGAAAGCAATGAACAAGTCCCATTCCTCATCAATGAGATTTCTCACTTTTGATTGTCGATGAGCAACATTCGACTTAAATTAGACAGTTTCACTATAATGAGCAACAAGCTTCTTCAAACTATAGCGTTTTAGTGCTATGCTTCTTATTATGATCCCACTTCTGCGTAGGACCTTCCAGCAGAGTTTTGGGTAGTTGTTACGACGAACGCAGTCAACAATGAATTCGATCGATTCCTTTGCCTCTGCCAGACCACTTCTGTAATTTTATGACTGTCAGAGCTAACCATTTCCTCCACACCAGGCAATCAGGCAACCTGAACATTATACGCACTCCAACGTGGTTAGGTGTTTGCATAGGATGACTCTGTCTTGCTTAATATGAGGTCAGTGGTACAACTAAAAACAGGTTTCGTCTCCTAATATTCTTGTCGGCCACGTGATTTTGAAATGCAACGGCACCACAAGGTTGAATAACGTTGGGTAATATGATATCAGAAATCAAATATGTTTTGGAGATTAGTCTATTTCCGGTTGAAAACCATGATGGTATAAGATGTTATGTAGTTGCTCCGTTGATGAATAGTTGAAAACAGACTGTTCACCAAAACAACTCTGAATTCTAATAAACTTGTGGGCTTATTCGAATCTTTGAAATAATGTGGTATTCCGGTTTTAAGATTAGAGTAACATTTCCTTCAATGGGACAAGTCAAAATCTGGGCAGTATGCCACACTGGTAAATTAAAGCGCGGCTATATAATCTACATCGCCCGCGTTAGCTGATAGTCCGCTTTAGCGTATCACTCTCAGATCCTTTCGATTGTGTACATGTGGCTCAATGCTGTTGTAGCTTATTTCAAGTTATTTTATCAGCCTTCTGCTACTGGTACATCGCTTCTCCTCGCCTCCTTTTCTATACTCAGTGTTTACGGCTTTCGATCTCTTCAATTTCCTTTAACTGAAACATTACGCTTCATGGCTTTTGTATCGAACAACCCAAACTATATTCTGACGTAGGCACGTGATGTTTGCCGACTATAACCTACATAGAACAGCTGGAGACGTAAATGTTTATCGTCTCCCTGGTTTTTAAATGTCTCAGTGTCTTTAATGTTTTGCCCGGAAAATCAATCCCATTTATCACCATGCTTTACATACGGTTTCTGTCTCCCTGCCTCTCTTTCTCTCCAGCCTTATCGGCCCTTTCTTATCGAAACGTTGGTCTGCTTTTTCACTATTTCCACAGCCAAATACGCCACGTATACTACTCGTAATAATTTACGATCCCCTTAAAGTGGGGCTTGCAACCACGTCTTTTCGCTACCCTTTTGGTTCCGCTACAAAAGTTTCATTTTCGTAGTTGTCTGCTATCTGGCTAACGTACGTTGCCCGGCTGGACTATACAGGTCCAAACCCATTCGCTTTTCAGCATTTGTCCTTGTGATTTACTTTGGATATATACGTATGCGAGGGAAACCAGCGGTGTCTCAACGCAAGTGAGTCGTGGTAGCATATGTTTACCGGTTTATTTTTCGTTCCGGACTTTGTGATACGCAATTTCATAAACAAATGCAATCACGTTTTGGGAAAATTATCTTGCTGCGAAATGCAGGTGCATGCTATTGTGCACTTCGGATTGCACCAACGTTAATGGTTACTCATATGACACCGAACAGATGATAACTGCTTGGGAAGCGACATGAAAGTGCTGCACCGAGCAAAGACGACTCACTTACTGATGAGTTTTGCAGCAACATATGAAACGGACCGTGATCTGCGTTCTGGCTATGACCTTCACTTATTCCCGCAAAGCTGTCTTATCTCCGTACACCTTCCTGAAGTAAATATATTTTACAAAAGCACTGCTAGACTGATTTGGGGGACTCCAGCCATTGGCAAGATGATTTTCTGCGTGTCAGCACACTAAAGAATTAATCATACCTTCCCTTGAGTGAACAATAACATGCATTAAATTTGAAAATGCACCTTCACTCGATTGCTTTTTTTAAAGTTTACATCATGCAAGTGTGACGTAACACGGAATCCGTGAAATAAATATGGTATGATATTGCAAATTACGATTAAGAAATCGAAGTCTTCTGTTTAACCTCGCGTATATTTTAGGGCGCGTTTTACAAAAGCAGGCAGATAGTACTGCAGAAATACACTACATTCTTTCACGGTATATAGTGGTATTGTAGATAAGTGCCAACCTGTTTGGAACTTATCGGGAAAGTGGATGCCTCTTCAACTTATCTTAAGGTTGTCGGCTACAGAAATTTCCGTGATATTTTTTCCGTCGTTCACAACTGCGTAGTCTATCAGTTTATTTTACTTACGTTTCATTCCACTCACAATTGATCACAGCCTTGCCATTTTGAAATAACCTAACTTCCTAACCTTCGCAACTGATTCTGACCTCACACAGCTGGTTAACTGAAGACAGTGCCTTCAACGTAAACGAGAATACCTGATCACGATTAGGTAGGACAGAACGATTCAATTCATTCTGCTTTCAGATTGACCGGACGAGCTGAACACTATTCATACGGGGCTGTGGTTGATCGTTTGGATTTGATTATTCGGTCATGTCTATTGTCAAGTTGTCGGCGTTGTGGTTACCATGTTAGCCTCATAAGCACGACGGCCAAAGTGTGAGCTCTTATTCGGACAAGGATATGCACAAGTGACGAGCTCTTATAAGAGCAAAACT
The DNA here is from genome assembly GCA_008508345.1 of Paragonimus westermani. Classification (NCBI taxonomy): domain Eukaryota; kingdom Metazoa; phylum Platyhelminthes; class Trematoda; order Plagiorchiida; family Troglotrematidae; genus Paragonimus; species Paragonimus westermani. The sequence continues at coordinate 57,879 of QNGE01002006.1, read as the reverse complement.
CGATCCTGCTGTTTCCTTTCGAAGTGGGCTGGCCGAAGAGCTTATGTTAATGCAAAAGCTGTGATCAACTGTGAGTAGTTTTCACTTTTGAAATAACCTAAATCTCTGAACTTTCACTTCAATTCTCACCGTCTATTGATGGGCGCTCACTTCGGCAACTTCAGTTTGCACCAAAAGGGTTACACCAATTGGTATCAAATTTTCTGCTACAACCAGTGCCTGCCGAGTAAATGTAACAACAGGGGCTTGTTTGGTAAAAAAGAGTTCGAAACTTGTTAACCGATGAGTATTAAGCGCTAGTGGGACAGTGTATTTACACGTGCAGCTATATAACTAAAGAGTTAACTGGGCCACGGGCGGTGGATGCAGGATAACATGGAAAGTGAGGAGAAAACATCATTCTTGGTAAAAATGCTGAAAATAGTCAAAGATCCCGTTGTGCCGAGGAAACACTGTTGTGTGCGTCAATTCCCACCGTACTTTCTGCTGCCTTCCGACGTAACTGCTTCTCAGAAACAAAAAACAGAACATTATGGATAGCAAATCTGTGCATTGTTTTGTATGGTTCTGTTTACTACTAGATTCTCACACCAGACTCATTTTTAATCCAATTTTCTAGTGAGACCGTATTTTCAGCAATTCGAACAATGTATTCACTCGTCGACACCACTCGGCACAGGAGGGTAAAGACAAAATTAGGAAAATTTAAGAGAAATCATGTAAGATTTCAGGTGCTCTGTATGTTCAGTAGATATCGCTGGTTTCCACAACAGCATAACACCTGTGGGTCACTCACTGTGGTTAACACAGTCCGTAACGCTCCTAACGAGTACACTTTAAAACGGCGTGGGTATTACCTATCATTCTAACATGCACAAAACAATGTATGGTCCACTTTTGAAACTCTGTCCAAGCTATGTTTGGTTGAAGCAAATTACGCTGTCCATTTTCTTTATACAAATGGGTGGTTTTGCTGTGATGGATATCAGAACAAACGAGTGAAATGTTCGGTCAAGTCGATGAATGGATAGCCCGGTAGCCAGATTGCAGGTCAGACCTAACAATTGTTGACCAGTTCAACAAATAAATAGATGCCCCACATCCAGGAGGTATAGGGGAAGAGAAGGAGAATGTGGTGAATTGCAAATGAGGTGTTTAACAAACTCAGGTCAGTTAACCAGGTCAGGCAAGCCCCAAGGCGGACTCCAGGGTTTCTCGTTTACTGAGAATTAGGGTGTGACAAATTGGTTATGGATGGAATGTGCACACGCCAGAATGATTAATGTCTGTCGTTAACCAAAAATTTCTCGACCCCAACTAATTAGAATTATACGTTTTAACTTTCTGCTATTTATTACTAATTCAATGGTTTTTATTGGTAAACCTTCTAGTTTCTATGTTCCGGATGATTGCGTGAAGAATAAGCCAACTTCTTGGTAGTTGTGTTGGGGTTCAAGAAGGCGGATGACGCAAAGGTTAGTTTTTCAGGAGAACAACACGGGTTAAGTGTTTCAATATGTTAACAAACAAATACACTCATGTTTATACGCTACTGGTCCCAGAACTACAGGATCACCACAGAAGCCAATCCCCGGTTCGTGTGTGTACCGAGAACCATTCCATGCCATACTGCACTCCGATGTCCTGTTTCTTGTATTTTTCCTAGGTGTTCTTGCCTCACTACTGAACAGTAGTGGTGTGAGCGGTATGGTGCGATTGCTCGTCCTCATTACAGTCCTCCCCCACAAAGATTGTTCCAGCTGCAGCAAAAGTCGTTCAAGTTCCGTTCGTTCTGTCCTCAGTCTACCTACCGACATCGGAGACGTTGATGCTTCTGGTGTACATTCTCCTCCGCTCGCAGTGTCGTGCTATTCACAAATGTGGCTTCCGTGCGCATGGGGTTGATTTTTCTCATTCTTGAACAGACACACTGGGCGACGACGGTCCACTACTACATACGGCCACCTCCACTTTGTTTTATTTAGTAGTGGTTCAATGATAGTTCATCTCTTAGAAAGGGAGAATGAAGTACGTTTTGCTTCACGCACTCTGAGTAGATGGATAGAAGGCTACTTTTTAAGTAAAGTTGCAGCGAGTTTCGAATGGTCTGCTGTTTTGATTTCAGTGTTGCCTACTACGCCAAGTTCCTTTCAGTATTTTATCAGACGATAACTATTACTCCGCTAGCTAGTTCTCAGCTTTCCAATTTTCCTACGGCTTTTTGTGTGCAGAACGATTGACTAAAGAGCTAATTAGTCGGGGTTAGGACGATTGATCTTCAGCTTTATGCGAAGCCGTATTCCGGAAGCCTGTACAATTTGCCTTCTTCTTTAGCCCAAACCCCAAATTAATCTTTGGTCACTAAACTGGGTAAATAATTTGACCGCGAAAGACTTGATCCTGAGCCGCACAACTCCACACGCAACCCTTGCTTGCTTGCTTGTGGTACACAGTATAATTTCATTTAATTTTCATCCATACATGTTGGATGTTTTCAATTCAATCTCACTTACGTACTGTTCTATCGCGGCTGTGCAAGAAAAAACTCAATGTTCTGTCAGATACAACTCACCGTCGTCCAGTTCATTCTGTTTCTGCGATGTCTTTTATTAGGAGTGGAACGATTGTGGGATGTATGAACAGAATATTCGAACCAGAAAAAGTTTTCAAAATATGTGCACTGATGCCAAAAACAAACACAGGCAATGGGAGCCAAATGGATTCAAGTCTTTCCAATGCAAACTTCTCTGTTAGTCTGCTCCTCACTTAGGGGACGCCTGGAAGTGTCATGGTCTTCAAACTGTCTAATAAAATAGGGCACACTTTTCTTCTCACTGTGTCTGTCTAACCGTCTGTCCTTCCGGCAAGTTACCTGCGAACGGCTTTCTAAAAGTGATTCACTCTGACTGCCTGTACAAATCTAAAACGATATCTACTTCAAGGTGCATCGCGAAGAGTATTTGCTTATAGGCTGAGCCATTTTTGGTAAGCAGACTGGGCTAACCTTGTCAGTCTACATGAAGGCTGGACGTATTCATTGCGATTGGTCATTATCACTGGCTACCTGCGTCTCTTCCATGGTATGTTAACTAAAGGAGTTCTGAACACATGTGACAAATTAATTCTAACCTGTGAGGAACTTGATATGAAACCCCTAGTTAGTCAATACACTATAGAAGAAATGAAATAGCTGTTTAGGCAAAAATACATGACAACAAGTGTGTTACTCAAACATTTTAGTTCAATCTGATGACTAGCTGAGGAAACGCAACAGAATCTTTTCTGATTTCGGTTAACGTTTCAACGGCGTTTGATTATCCGACCAGACGTATTGAACGAACGCTGGAAGCAGTAGTTTGCACTCTGCACATAGTGGTTTGTTAAACTATCCGTCGATGAGAGTAGCCAAAAAATGTCTCATATTAATAAGGCTATCGGATTTGGTAGCATCTCCTCACGTCTTGCCGAAACGTATTTTCAAGGACAGCAGTAAAACGTGCTTTAGCACGGTGGCTAGGGATTGTTCAACCAGACGGAGATTCGTTGTCACATTGGTTTCCTAGAAACAGGGATGTTTGTCAGACTGGTTTCACACATATGTGGATGGTTAACAAGAGCCCCATAAAGCTACCCTGCCGTTCATGTCAACTCTCCACGAATAATAAAACAACGACTAGTTAGCGAACGCTCCAATTCAGCGCCGAAGTGAGGTAATGGTGAGTGTAACGTGATAGAAAAAGGCCAAAACTAGAAGCAGTGAATTAACCAACCTTATTCAGTAATCCGTGCCGTTCAGGTCGAATTCATGTACACTTAAGCGCCTACTTATCTAACTTGAGCTGGCCATTACAGTAGCAATAATAACGTTAATATAAATGGGTTGCGCTATCACTTCAGCAGCCGTTCCATTTTCATAGGATTTCAGCTATTCCCTTTGAAAATGAAGTGCTTTACTCAGGCTTCGCTGAACTCGTCAGTAGTGCACAACCTTGATAATGACGGGATTTGAACATTGACCAGTCCTTCTTGAGAAAATCAAGCATGACTGAACTGTCTTACACAATACCTCTGTCACGTTTACTTTGCAGCAGTGTTCAACTTTCCCGACCGCACTGAGAGAAGACACAGTGACTGCTCTGTTAAGTCCATTCAGGGACTTAACGCCGATAATGTTGTTGACTTCAGTACTTCGCTTGTCCCTTTATAGCGAAAAACGGAACAAGAGCTGTACACGGCCTTCGAGACAATGTTACTTGGTACTTGTAGTTCGGTCCTGCGTGTGACTGACCCGTTGACATTCTGGTGTGAAGCCCAATTATAAATACTTTCTATTCTTGTTACTAGTGTTAGTAAGCAAAGTGAATAACCAAAATGTTAACACCTCGTGAGTTATGTGTTTCTATTTGTTGACGAATAAAACTGAGGGAACTCAGTTTTTTAAAACTATAGTCCAAAGTCTTTCCCATGAAGACTTCAGTTGCAGAATTATTCAGTCATACATTTTGCAGACTCAACGAAGCACGTTATTTCAAGTGCCCAAACTTCTGAGAATAACCTACTGAAGCTTCCATCCTGAGGCCTCACCTACTCACATCAGCAGAGAAGTATACAAGATTGTGACCCTACTTAAAAATAGTTTTCATTAGTTAGGAAAGTTCCATGCTTTGGTAAGATAAAAACATTGTAGACATCTAATCGCAGACATAATTCTCATTAGCCATAACTCATGCAAATATGGGTGCCCATCAACATGACATTTTTACCAATCGGAGGTGGCATTTAATATGTAGGCCACTACTCAGTTATATGGTTACGACTGAATCTCCTGAGAGGTTCTGAGCCATGTTTGGTCCCACGTAAGAGAAAAATTAGGCATCGTTATTGTGTAGAGAATGTGAAAACTGCAGTAACTTATGTAGCGTCAGACCAAACACAAGTGTGTTTGCAAATTGAGACTGACTTTTAGTCTCGTGAAACTTCACTGGGGTAATTCTAATTCACCAGAAAAACTAACTCAAAAGTTTGTTCAAAATCTCCGCTGGTGTTTCACAAAATCAAGTTTTCCTGTGTTGGCACAATATGAACCATTTTGAGCTGAACACCACCTAAAAGCAAGCATAGCTTTTGCATTCAGGCAAGTCATCAAATTAGGTGAAGACAGCAGCTTTTCTCTTATTCGGAAGGTACGATCACAGGGTTGTCAATTGAAATAAAAGCAGCGATTCCGCTTTCTTCCTTTTCGCTGAGACAAAGCAAGCTCAACACAGTCCCTTCATGGTTGTTCACTCATTAGTATTGTGAAGTTACTAATGTTGTGATTAACACGCTTGTCCCATAGACATAAAGTCATAGTATAGATTTCGGTGTGGAAGTGGGTATGCACAAGTGATGAGGCCGAAAGAGGGGAAACTCAAATTCACGCTTCCTTTCAAAATAGGTTGTCCGAAAGTTTTACCCGAGTGAGAAAGATTCGATCAAACGTTGCTGGCGTTCAGGGTGAAATCATCTGAATTTCCCAGATTTGTGTTAACAATAATGATAATCAAAAATCCAGTCTGTCAGTGGGTGATTAAGGTCAACACCTTGTAATAACAAGTACGTATCATCATTCAACGATGGTCATTCACATATAAAATTTAATGACCACCGTATTGATATGGTTTTTCAAATGAGAGGTGTAATTCAAACCATCACATAATCCAACGGTTCCTTCAGTGCTTACGTTCCCGATGATGTTGATGTCAGAACAATTGACGCCCAAACGTTGATTTAGATCTAACGGTTAATCACTACATGAGTTGAACAAGTCCAGTCTTATGCCGATTTTAAAGTAATTCTCTTCCTCTTAAACAACTTTTGAACATGTGCCCGACGACAGTTTTGGTGCACGTCAATGATCCGTTTTGTCACTGGGATGTGGATTAATTATGTTTGATTCTGCAACACTGCCTTAGTGTTTTAATTCTACACCAGCTTTTCAGGGACGGCTATGATGTTCGCCTCTTAAAAAAGTTGCAATGAACTAAAGTACTTCTCGCCCACTCACTGTTTCATGGACGAAATTGCTTTTTTTGTGGAGGTAGCACTGTGAGGTTGGATCCGTTGTTATAGTCATCTAATGAATCTACACCCTTCAGGAACTTGGTTAAATCGCAGAAGCTGATATTGTGCTCAACTCAGGAGTTCCTTCGTTCCACTATCTCTCACCCCCTTCGGATGTTAGCATGGACAGTACCTTCCCAAGACGGTACAATGTTTATAAATGACATCAATTGAATTTTTAAACACGGTTGTGCACAGTCAAAATTGCCAACGCAATTATTACTTTTGATATTAATATTAGCATGGGTAACATTCGCGAACATGTGCCACATATTCCTCTCAGAATTGTATCATTTCGGAATGCTTTTATCGGTCAAGCACCCGGCTATAAATCAGCCTTTTACACGCTTGTTGAATGTCGGCATTTGTATATAGTTTTATGCAAAGAAAACTTTACTGGTTATCTGTTGTAAACAGTAGTTTGTGGTCCTTAGTCATTGAGAATAGTCGTGAGGTTATTCTGTTTTCCAGCTATTTCCTATTGTGTTGATATTCGTAACAGTTTGTTCGACAATTCGTATTGCGACTGACAACTTGTTTAATTAAAGACTAGTGGAAATCCATATTCAAACAGTCATATTCTTTTGATTACATCAAAATTGTTCATTTTCATAACTAACCACAACCAACTTGTCAAGGCTAGTTTGGTGAAAGTTGCTGGAACAGAGTGACGTACTCTCACGCGAAGTTCATGAGACCGGTAATTTTTGACTGAATTAGTTGGATAGTCAAACGAGAATTGTCGGCTGCAATATGGTTTAGAATACAAAGAGTCAGTGAAGCGATCATTGAGAAGTGTTAAGCATCGAATGACATTCATGTGATCATTGCCAGTGACTAACAAGCTGTGTTCACCCAATCAACAAAGAGATTAAAAATTTCACTTGTAAGATATCTGCACCAAATTTAGTACGAATGATGTTGAACAGTTTGGGCGCCGTGTTTAACATGTTATTGATAAAGAGATTGGGAATAACACAACGTTACAAACAAGTTGTAATACTCTGCGTTTCAACCACCTCGGGTGACCTTCGTGAGGAAGATACCTAGCGTTCGGTGTAAGCAAGCAACTTCAAGTGGATAGCCATTGTTGAGAATACGCGTTAGATTAATAGCAGTTTCAGCTGTTATGTGCGATTTTACATTCTTCGCTTGTAAGGCTTACTCGCACTTTTCCTAAGCTGGTGACATACAAAAACCACTGGCCCACGAATGGACGTATTTTACCTTTCAAATTTTAATGATCAACACGACATGCTTGTTTACATTATTGATCCCCAACCCATTCACTAAGCAATTTACTCACGATCTACAACCTGGCCCACTAGGAATTAATTTTGGGCCGATGGGACAAATGATGTAATGACGATCGTTTTTATGTTTACTGTCAGTGAAGCCATTATGTAATCATGATGTTTGTAACCTGTTTGTAAACGTCGTACCTAATATTTTTACTAAGTGGCCAGACTCAAGCTGTTGAGTAAATGTTTGACAGAGGGGCTCCAGTTGAATGTCACATTAAAAAACGCGCTTCGGTATAAAACATCTATAACACACAAGGCCTAAGTTAAATTACGTGTTTATTGTGTACTTATAATGTTGACGAAATTGCACTAGTAAAATACTTCTCATGTGCACTGTACACTCAATAAGTAAAACGATTTTAGTGCAGGTTTTGAAATAAGTTAATCATTCCCGCATCAGCAGTAAATGATTTGTAGATTTGTGAAGCATCGAATTGTTATTAGTCGTGGCTCATGACTGGTCAAACCAACGAATCAAATGTCTCGGTTGGATCACTTTTGTCAAGTCTGAATGCTGATTGGTCCGAGGGGATGAACGTAGTTACGGCCAACGGTGCACCGAAAATCGTTTTATCGCATTTTCTTCTGCCAAAAACTGAACGGCTTTATGCAGAATTGTTACTGACCAGGACGAAGATTCTGACCCCAGCTGACGTAGTTCAAGCTACAGAATAAAAAACGGAACTCGAGACAGAGCTATGGTTTTGTTAGAAACGATTACTGCACAAATGGAGTGAACTTCGTGTCACAGCAATAAACAGCGGTGGAATATACTTCAGTTTACCTATTCCTGTCCCCGATGTATTCGCAAATGAGAATGGTTGTTGGTTCAGGAGACGAAGTTCTAACGTAAGTACACATTTTTCCGCTCTAAGTGTACCAATTTATTCAGGATTGATCTTCAGGCAAGCACAGCACTAATTTAAGGTTGACTTATTTTGAGGCTGATCCTCAAACCAAGTGTCCATCAGAGCCAGGCTCGTCTTTATATACACTTATAAAAAACCTAACCAAACTTGTAACCTTCAACCTTTAATTAAAGAGCACAGTCCTCTATGCGTCTTTCTTTTAAAGTCGCTAGAGACGGGGCTAGCAAGTGGGGCGTACCCATACAACATTGTCTATTCATACGACGAACGAGGTCTATTCAAACTACTGATTAATTTGTTGATTCTCAAAAGACTTCTACTGAAGCAAATCCCATGGAATGTCTACGCAACGGCTTGTAAAAACAAATTCAGGTTGTCACTGTGTAGTTTTGGATGGGAAGCTCCACTTCATAATGATGTTTATGGTTTGAATGTTTCAGTTGTTTCAAGCAGGTTTATTGGTACAACGAATACATTGTTAGGATGGAGGAAAATTGCCTCGAGAATGCCAAATGGTCAGACTGCGTACCGTTTTCCAACCGTGATTCACCTAATCACGGTATGCTGGTGGCTGAGAATGAACAAAAACAACTTACATCAGTTTAGGTATCCTTTTTCATTGTTTTTGTACTGGGGACGGAAGGTCAAATAATTGTTTAACTAAAAACAGCCCGCGAGTTCCCCCTGAGGTACTGTCAGTTCACGTGTTCGACTTCATTTTTATTCAGATGGCGGTTCTTTGGATGCAGAGGATTTTCACGGTAGGATTCTGAAAGTTTTTATTGGACGATCATTGAATCCCATCCCTTGGCATCCGGAAAATTTTGTACTTTTCAGTTGCGTCGCTTAGCGTGACAAGTTCTCCTTATGTTTATTAGAAAGAGAAAAACTGCTTTGACGTTAAACACAGATCGACGTGACTACGTCAACCTGATCATAAGTCATAAAGCATATTGGAGCATTTCGACCTCCGTCTTAACAATGTTCTGAGTTAAAAAGACCTCAGTTTAGGTTCCCTGCTAAGACTACAACTTCCTCTCTGGCAAATCTACCCTACCGTGGGAGATTCTGAAAACCACCCACTTTCTACTAAGGTGTGTACAGCTATCTGGGACACTTTTAATCCTTGTCACTGGAAACGTGTCTCATGATTCACTGTCTCCAGAAACGTGTAATGACGCATACAGTTTGCTTCAAATACTCGCAATTGTGTGAGTGATCCGTATCCTTTCGAGGCCGTTTGGGGCAGACAGCCAATAAATGGAGATGAAAATAGCCGCCAAATGTTTATAGTTGTGTTCCACAGGCGCATATTTTGGTTGATCAGGCTACCGAAGGTGGATCTTACCCTATTTGTTGATGTTTAATACCCTCAGTTGGATATAAAGGTTTAGTAGAGAGCTTTCCTTTTGTGGTGACTGTAGCGATATCCTTAGACCCAAATGGCTTTAACCAGTGTTCAAGTTCATGCGTTTAGTGAAGTGTTTCGGAAGTACTTAGCCTCAGGATTTTACAAGCGAATAAACGCAATACTTGATGTTTACTACAAGTTACACTTATTAGTGTATTCCGGTTGGCTGAGAAAATATTTTATTGTTCACACTACTATATCTGCTCGTTGGTATAAATATGAATACACTGCTATCTCGAATAGTCCAGGTTTTCCCAGTCACCTTCCCGTTGCATTCCTGGCCGTTTTGTTTTAGAATAAAGCGACTGTGTATTGAAATCGTAGAAAGTGGCAATGAACGGCTAGGGTGTTTACATAATGTTTTTACGTTAACACTACTGCGACGCCTTCGCTATAAAGAATACATCATTTACGAAAATAGCTTATTCAGTGCGTAGCATGACAGTCTATTAATAGCTTCTCTGGTTCTTTTGTAAGCTGACAGCATTTAAACATTGGGGCTGAGAAAATGTGTGTTTAACATTCTTCTGTATGTTATATTTAGATTGCTATGGTGCACGTGTGGCTGATAACAACAATTACAGGTGTGTCGTGGCAGCGCAGATAACCACATCGGGAGATAGGTCTTTATGATGTCTGCAACACTATCTGTCAGTTAGTGTCTTAAAGCTGCATTCTTGACAAACTAATTAATTATTTACTTTCATTGAATTTTCCGGCACTAGACGGTTGGAAAGTGAGCGTTGTGTCAGGTATAATGACACGTCACGGTCGGTTAAAAGTTTCTCATTGATATGAAGTTATCAGCTAGACCATTTATAGGGAAAGCTTCAAAAGCTTAGACATGCTCATCAAAAATGACACTAATTACCTATTCCGGAATCCGAACTTCGCTTTACCTTCTCATTGACGGTCTTGACCACTAAACCATCAACAATGAACAAATCATGAAATTTATGTTAAACTTAAACGTTCAGCCAGAATGTGACGAGGCTTAGTGAAAATTCCAAAAAGTTCAATACATGTCGAAAATTTTAATTAGTTACCTTCCATATCCCCACCTTACAACGTCAAATAATTAAGTGATTCGAAGTTCCCCTAAACCTTTCATGGCTTACATGGTAGAAAACACAAGTTTTATGGCTAGTTCATGCAGATAGCCAGTCGGCGTGTGTTATTCCGTTAAAGTTCAAATTGGACATCAACCGCGGCTTTCCAACTTTGACCGGATTTCCAGACAAAGCAGGTTGACCGAAGGGTTTGTCGAAGGACACACGCTGTAATCAAGTATTAGTGGTATTCAAGTTAAAAGCAAATCAATTTTCAAATATGCAGCAATATAACCTTAATTCTGCTTCTTAATTCTACCTTCTCCAAATATATTCGCAAAGCGAATGAAAATATTCTGTATCTAAAAGTACCATATTTTCCAGGTAATTTGAAAAATCATTCACAACACTAACACTGATGGATATTAGCGTCTCACATTAACCCATCAAAATCAACCAACCGATAATACAGGCCAGTTCAATCCAATATACCCTGTTCGCAGATATCTGAGAAAAATGTGATAACGTATATCGGAAACTGGATATTGCTCATTAGAGAGCTCTGACAGCCTAAGGTCAACAGATGATAACAGTCGAAAATATCACAGGTCTGTGTCAGATCATGTACCAACGATGTGGCATGCTTTTTAAACCAGGTCGTCGTAGGTAACACGATGTAGGGGTTTGCTACGCATTTACCAGTTCCGACATTTTATTCTCTCTTTGGGTGTGATGTCATAATTTCGTGTGATTACGAACTCCATTGTCACGTAGTAAATAAGGTCAAGCGCATCTTTACCGTCTCTGAATAGGAAGCTATATGTGAGATATGTGAGAATAGGGTCAAAATCAGAATGTTCTACCAGTTGAGGCCGAATCATTATGCGTTGGTGTCAGTTTGGTACATGTTTCACGTCATATCTGCGATTATTACAAATTGATTGTGGCTGCTTAAGTCACCGGATATATGAAAATTACTTGAACAAAACAGCGTAGGATCGTGTGACTGGGTGGCGAGTGATTCTGGTATGGCTAACAAGATGGTAGCTTTTTAAAGTGGCACCTGGAAACGTCCTCTTATTGGCCTAACGTAGACAATGGTTGTCAGATTCTCATGTTTTGTCTACCAGAAATGTATCCCTGACCAACCCGCAGTGACTAGACTTCAGCAGTTTATCCCTTGAATGTTGAATGTAACAGTCCATCAAACCTGTAGATCAATTTTCCATCTCTCATGGTTATGGAACCAATTTACTTAGTGATTTCTCAGCACAAATTCTTTTGATTCAAGCGGTTTTCATTAGCAGTGGGAATCCACTCAATCTCTTCCATCTGTTCAGGTTATGGAAAATGGTTTAGTTCACCTTACACACAATCAGGACTACAGTGAAATACGCACTCAAGCGAGCAAATGCGCTGGGCTGGGATCAGTAGTAATATTTTCCTGACGATGATCCTAAAGAAATATATTAACAGCTGTGTGCCATTTTTTCTTATCTAAGTAACCGTCTCAGATCGGTAATGCTTTTCACAATTTTCCTTACAAACGTTTGAGAACACTGCCCAAAAATTTCCACAGTACCGTTCTTGGAACGGTTGATGACTGTTTTATGTCGATTTTGTTTACTTCCGGTGTTTCGCCATTATTTCAAGGCCACTCGGTTAACACTGCGGCAATAAATTGGTTTGATTTTGCGAAAATTTCAGGGGAACTTGTTTTGCCGATCCTATTTCGGCAACACGTACTAAGGCGTGAATGATAAACAATGTTTGAATGTCATTCATTAGGGTATACAGATCAGTGGAACTGTAGACAATCATGATACCACTCTATTGCAATTGAATATGTAAGGCTGAAACCACGTACAAACATGGCGGACCAGCATGCAGTCATAACTAGAAATACAAGGTAAAACGTCCTGATTGTTATCCGTCAGTATTTCTAGTAACTGCAATGAAAAAGCTTTAAGTAATGATGAACGATGATATACTCAGTTTCAGTACTTTTGTGCTATCCTTTAATAGCAACTGATTGGAATTTGATTTGCAACTTTGCTCGATAGTCAGTTGTCAATTCTGTTAAACTGAATAAACTGTTTGTCAACCATAGCAACAGGTCATCAGCCAGCCCTCTTCATTTGTCATTTCAGAAGATACAATGAAAAACTGAAATAATCGTTGGCCTATTCTCTCAGATATAGTGGCAAATCCTTAAATGCAATTAAATTTTACTGTCAAACCGACAGACTTCTGATTTATGTATATTGTCGCTCATATGCATCATAAAAGTTAATGGCATAGGTTGCCACTGTTGACCTAAGCAACAAATGAGATCTTCAGGTAACCAAATGACCACAAAGAATTGGGCCGAAACAAGTAGGCCTTGCGCTCCATTTTACAGTATCTTCAGATGGTTGAGTTACGGAGTAGATTTACTTGGCATTAATGAACGTTTTGCTCAACCGAGTTTCGCCAGACTTTGATGAAGTCCTGAATTCATTTAACTGGAATACAGCTGGATTGCGTGTGCGATCTCTTGAAAAAGGGCTAGTACGTTTCAACTTTAACTCTATTTCGATCATAAATGGTTTATTCGCAAAGCAAGTCGCCAGAATGTGATTAAAATGTTAGCAGTTCTGAGTTGATTATTAAAATTGTTAGAATGAAACCTAGTATTGTTTATAAGATATCCGCACCAAATTTATTACGAATGAAGTTGAATAGTTTGGGCGTCATGTTTAACATGTTACTGATAAAGAGATTAGGAATAACTCAACGTCACGAGCAAGTTGTACTACTCTACGTTTCAACCACCTCAGGTGGACTTCCTCAGGAGTGTTGTAATCGAAATCACATTGACAGAGAAATGTGATTTCGATTACAACACTCCTAAGAAAGGCCATCCGATGTGGTTGAAACGTAGAGTAGTACAACTTGATCGTAACTAGTATTGTTTACACTCTTTCCTAAAAACCTTCGTTCAATTTATGACTGTGTGGGGTAGGATGTTGGCACAAGTGGAAACTGGAAACAAAATTGGGGTTTCATAAAATACTGGTCGCAGACTTTCTGGTAACTGAACCTGGTAAACTCAAAGCGTGCGATATTAATTTCGGCGTTACTTTTTACAAATAGTATTCGAAATTGGAAGAGTCGCTTATCCACTTTTGTCCCACCTACAGCTTCAAGTCTGAGGGGATCTTCTTCCTCCAAACTGTTTTATCACCGTTTATGTTAATCATCGTTAAATAGCTCAGGAGACGTAGCTAATAATTCTAATCACGTTTCAGCAGTTAGGAGATTATGAATATCCAGTTTTAAGAGACCAGATCTTTGTTAAATCTTCCAGAAAATTTGTAAACAATTTTTGAACAGTTCACTTATTTCACTGTACACTGAATTATCGGATTAATCAACACTAAACTCAGCCAAATGGTGTCAAAAAAATAAGCAATGAAGGATTATGTGTTATATAGGTTTCAGTTATTATTATCTTGCAGAAACAACCATATTCGTCTGTGAGTAATAATCAGAGGGCTGGCTAAAAAAAGCTACGAAAATACAAAGACTGTAACTAGTTGCGCTTTTCGGTTTGTATTAAAACGCTCTCTACTGTTTCAACAGTAATCAGAATATCACTCGTCAAGTTGCTGATATTTTGTGATTTCAGTGTGGAGAGAAGTACAATTGGGGTAGTTGGTTTGCGTTAACAGGACATGTACTGTATCTGCTCTTTTGGCAATCGGTCTAACTGTGCGTTACTCACAAGCAGTTCGGCTTAATCGCTGAGTGCGCTATGCTGATATGTTCCGTCAAGTCAACTGTGTGTCTAACGCATTTCGAGCCACGAGGCCCGTGTTTTGCTTGCTGATATCTTCGAAGCAAATAACCATTCGAACTAGATTAGCACACTAAGAAAACCATTAGATTTGCCTTTCAGGATACTAAACGCTTAAAATGGGTCTCAATTGAACAAATTCACGAATCAGAATCGCGAAGTCTGTAGAATTCCGGCTGAAAGAAGAGTATTAATCATGCCAATCAAAAACTCTGAACTAATTATCCGGAGTTCACTTGTCGCCTAACAACTTCAATGATTTGCGTGATCACGTGTTAGGGGAAGAAATCCCAATCGTGTGGTGGTCGATTGAGGTTGATAGGACAGCTAGTATGACTATCTGGGGACAATGAAGTAACCTGAGCATCGCTTAAGAGAGCATATATCTGTGCGTCTAATAATGACCATTGGATTTTGCCTAATTAATGTTTAACATTGTAGTGGTCAACACAGTTCTCCAGAAGCAGCAATGCTGCGATTCAACTGCCGGCCGTGATGCAGACATAGGTCAGTAACGAGCTCGAATCAGAGCCAAGCTTGTGTATAGGGCCTATTTTCAAATGCGGTTGACAGAAAGTATGTAGGATTCAGAGGTGATATTTAAGACAGACTTAACAGGTCACTTTCGATTTGATTGAGAGCATGTTGCGAAACATTGGACAACTGTTTAATTTATGGTGACCATAACAAGTAACGGCTGCCTATTGGAGCTGAACTGCGTCTTTCCACAGTGAGTGCGTGTATACAATTAATATGTTAACATTGATACTTGAACCGCCTTTGAGTAATACCGATATTGTAGCAAGTATGCGAATTTATGTTAGACGCAATCGCGAAAAATGTGGGCTTTCCCTGGATAAAACCTAGTCTAAAAAATGATATGCTCAAATTCGGCGAGCGTTTAACCGACTGAGCTGCAAAGTTGCACATAAAGCTCATGACTGGATCTTCAATGTAGTGACCGAACTTACCAAGGCTTATCAGTGGTGCTGGTGAGTTCTAACTTGAAATGTTCCGGAAATCTTGCACAGAAGACAACACTGGCGAACAACCGTCTTCCATACTTTTCATGAGATCAGCAGAGCAATATATGTTCGGCAGAAATAAATCCATTTTAAGAAAGCTTCTACTGACTTGAATTACGTAGTGTAGAATTTCATACGAGGGGGTTGAGTCACTCAAAAGATGTCCCTGGTAATTGCTGACCATCTATAACCGTCCTGGCATGATGGAGATATACTGAAGACGGTTGTTAACTATATTCATTATTCGTGCATGAGAATTTTTGCAAAATCATGTTTAGGCTACCATACTTCTGATGGTTGGGAACAGTGGTGGTGTTGTTTGTAGCTCGGGTTGATGGTTTAGGTATGGATATGTTCGCCGAGCTTGGCATTTAGGTTGTAAACGTTTCATCATCAGGCGAGGTGACATCATCAGTGCGTAAGTGTTTCAGCGTATATTTTGAAACACGCACGGATGATGTCACCTCGCCTGATGATGGAACGTTTGCAACCTAAATACCAAGCTCGGCGAACATATCAATACCAAAGGCTACCATACTGCTTAATAATTTGCGGATTTTGCAAAAGGCAATGGTTTTGGTAAGTAAATGAGTCCAAATTTGACGTTTCTGTTATTCTGGTATGGCTTAGTAGCTTAACCGGTACACGAGTTGCCGTGTTTGGGCATTCTGCTTCTGTCACCGGTTCGACACTTGTCAGAATTCGGATTTTTCCCAAGTATCTTCTGAAACTCCAAAGCATCAATTCTTTTCTCAAAGCACGGCCTTTTGGTAGTTTTCAGACTTCCTTGCTCACGGTCTATATATAACAGAACAAACCTCAAAACTCGTCCTACTAACGTCTTTGAACTGCCATGTGATTCGCAAGCCAGGTTTTATAAACAGCTGTAAATATTCTAATTTAACAGTGGACGCTCAGTATATTATGCGACAAACTAGGTTCATGTCATTTTTAAAAATAAATCAATTTTCCCGATGTTTCAGGGCGGTTTTTGACATACATTCGTGAGCCATACTCAATCACGTAGAATGAAGTATTCTATAACACAGCGAAAAATGCCGTCTTTTCACTATCAGTTACTCAAGTTTTCCGTTTGGACGCAGTCATGCCGCTTCTTTTTACGCAAAATCAGGCAGAAACAACTTGATTAGTTGGTTGGTTTAATGGGATTTCTAAATTTTGACCCTAAAGTCAACTAACTGTTGGGTGTTTTCTATTCGTTTCATCAGCCTGATATATTCTCAGTAGGCTTCTAAACTTAACGATTTTATGATTAAAAGCTGTTTACTGGCAAGCAATCTGTGGACGGTAAATGCATACTTTTCGTGTATATCAAAGGTGAGCAACAGTGAAGCAAAAATTCGACATATACTAGCATCATTGATGTCATTGGAATATCGATTGACAAAATGAGTGAATGCTGAAATAATTGTTGATTGGCGGTCAATATTTAAGCATAAGAGAGGACAATAAACAACGTACGGTTCCATTTAGAGCAGTTTGCAACAAGTGGACAACAGATAATTGATATCAGACAGAAGAAAGGGATTGTAAACCTTTTTTATTACCGGCCAAGGCGTAAGTGTGGTAGAAATCCAATTTCTTGCGGGTAACACCGAATCCATTTATAGCGCAGAAACATCAGTGGGAATTTTATCAATTTTGAAGAATAATCATGAAGTTTCGCATGTTGCCATCTACTGACATGCGTTTCCTGACCGGATTCGAGCGTTGTGATACAGTTTCAAAGAATTCTTCCATTTGACTTTGCACTATCTCGTAATATGAAATATCGCTTGGCGAAAATCGTATATTAAAAACGTGGTGGTTTCTTATAAACAACCGTTTTATCAGGAATGATGGAATGTACAGTTATATGGTTAACAATTCAATGAATTTCTGGTCCACGTTTGATAAATTTGTAGCCTCCAGACGTTTCTTACCCCACGGAGAAATTTTCTTGTTTAACTTAAATAAGAATCACGGTCTACAGACTTTGGTGTGAGAAACACATTAGGTGTAAGTTTCAATGTGTGGCTGGTGTTGTGAAAAACAGCGTGCACTGGAACGAAACTCATGGTTCTATTCTGTGAACAATGTAAAGTTCACGTGCAAACTATCTAGACGCGCCATTGTGTTTGCCATATGTTTGAAGACTGATTAAAGAAGGAAGAATTGTCCATAAACCTTTTTCCTAATACACAAACTGTTGAAAGTTTCGAGTTACACGACCAGTTTACCATCTGCGTTGTGTCCGTGATCACTAGGGCTTCGGTCAGTAGATGGTATTTTTGTTAAGGAAAGCTATTTTCCAACAGAGTTGAATGGTCAGTTTTCATATGATATTAGTTGACAATGAAATGTTTCCAAAATTCCTAACTTCTCAAATATCCGAGTATCTTCAACCAACTTCCGATTTGCAGTAGTAACAGCATTAAAAAGAATAGTATAATACGATCATATCAACTGAATGGCACATGGTGCATTTGTGTTATAGATAAAGTCATACAGGTGCATTTGATGAGTTACAGCTAACCTTGCACTATGCCACCAACCGATTGACAAACGGTTACAACTATTATGGCTTATATACTGCTGGATAAAAGTGATTTGTACCTCTCATTTCACAAAGATCTCACACGAATGCTGCACAACAGTAAACAGCATAAATAACCAGATTTATGTAACATCGACTAACCGGTGTAGTACGGGCACAATTCTTGCTCGTGTTGACTTAATATATCTACTACTAATTTTTCTCTCCGATTTAACATTGGCGCGCTGTCTGTTACCTTTTGTCCATCTGAAAACGATTGCCTTTATGTCAAAGTCAAACAAACAAAACTAACACTGCTGCCAGCCCAACTTCGTTTCTCTTCAGCTAACATGTATGACTAACGGAACTTCCGGGCTTTATAGGTTCGGACTGTACGGGCAACTTGGATGAACAGTCCTAATAAGGAATGCTTTTGTAGTTAGCCTTCTTTGGTAGAAACATTGGTGGCAGGATTCGGAAATGCAAGTTTAATTGTTTCGATTGATCAGATGACAGCTCTTACACAGATCAGAACTCTGTTCTCAAGTCTTGCATGAGCGCCAATTTTATTGTTGAATCGCTGGGCTTAGAGGTCAACAAACATAATCGGCTACACATCTTCCTACAAAAATGAAGCAAGTTGTCCTGATCCCCACTTCGACTAGAACAGAGGAAACGGGAAGTGCTCCGAACAAATTCATTTCATGTATTCTTTTCTACTGAAAATGTGTAACACTCAAAATGAACTGAATAAACAACTATCGAAAAACAAGTAACCAATTACTTGTGACTTCATGAAGTTATCTGGTTCATGTTTAGGAAAACCAAACGTCATATAGTGGTCACCTATTTTAGGGCACAACATGGAGGTAAGATATCCGCACCAAATGTAGTACGAATGAAGTTGAATAGTTTGGGCGTCGTGTTTAACATGTTATTGATATACAGATTGGGAATAACACAACGTTTCGAGCAAGTTGTAATACTCTACGTTTCAACCACCTCGGGTGGCCTTCCTCAGGAGTGTTGACAACACTCCTGAGGAAGGCCACCCGAGGTGGTTGAAACGTAGAGTATTACAACTTGCTCGAAACGTTGTGTTATTCCCAATCTGTATATCCACAACATGGAGGCTTGTGTTGAACGATCAACGGAGTCTTGACCAAAATGAGTAGTTGTGATCTTTCGCGATGAATCTAGTTCGTCCACAGGTCTGGCGTTAGCTAAATGCCTGTCAATGGATGACGTTAGAATTCGGTTGATTAGATTCCTGCTAGTAATACTAGTTGATTCCGTGGCATTTTATCACATTAGTTGGTTGGGTGGTGAAAACTGTTTAGTTATGTGTTAAAACCACTATGACTTGGTAGGCGGTGCTTCGTTACGTATAACAGTGCGTTGTTGCCACGAGCTGTATCCTGTGCTTTCCTGAGCTCCTTGTAAAACCTATCAACCAATAAAACTGGTCAATGGAACGCACAGAAAGCTAGTTTCTCTCTCAGAACTAAGCACAAGAGGGCTGATTTCAACACCTCAAGCACCTTCAGTACTGTAGTCCAAAATTCTCAGGGTAGATTGATAATTAAGCAGAATGACATAGTTTCCTACTTCCCTCAATATAGTTGCCAGAAAAAACAGTTCAGTTCTCCACCCCTGTCTTCTTGTTGATCACGGAACAATGGTGCTAGACCTTTTACAGATGCATGGGCTAAGCAAACGAACGTAGCTAACGGGAAAGTTCTGTGAAATTAATGGCCTGCAAATACCCCAGCAAGGAACAATGAAATATACTGGAAAAAATTTCTCTCACATGTGCTTACGGACCTAACGGAATAAGTTATAATGGTAGCCGGAAATTTTGTAATCTGAGTCATCTCACACGTACCCGCTCATCAAGTAGAATTTCACAACTCTAATCTGATTCAATGATTTACTTTCGGCATCACAAGTCTTAGTCAGAAGGCTATCGGTAATATTACCGATGTGGCGTTAAATCCCGCTTTCGCATACAACTTTGCGAGCTACAACTTACATCGAATATCTGGGCAATTTTTTGTCCTGAATATGCCAGTTGCATGCAATGCCTTAGCGTCACCTCACTAAATAGATATGGTTTATTTTAGATGTAAGTAAAATAATGTCATGGGTAGCTGTAGAGTACTACGTGAATTTATATGAAAAAAGTAACCTGCAAGATGCAATGAGTGTTGTCCGTAGTTTAGTTGGATACTCACCAACTCTTTGGCTAAATTCTTAAGAGTTTTGACGTAAATGTTTCAGTGTGACAAATTC
The DNA here is from genome assembly GCA_008508345.1 of Paragonimus westermani. NCBI lineage: Eukaryota > Metazoa > Platyhelminthes > Trematoda > Plagiorchiida > Troglotrematidae > Paragonimus > Paragonimus westermani. The sequence goes on along the minus strand of QNGE01002006.1, from coordinate 37,453 downwards.
TGGCTGAAACAGGGTCTTATCACAAAAGAACTTGGTGATTTACCATTTTGGTATCACTCCGTTAATTCGAAGAAATGAACAACTCTCATTTTATTTCAGTATCCCAACACGAGGTTTGTCCACTTTATCGATCAGAGTCTTCATTTTCTTCTGCGCGTAACCCATTCCATGTCCACTGAACGGCTTCTTTCTATTGTTGATTTGAATGCCAGCTCCCATGTGGCATCCTTCACGTTTGAATAACAGTTTCAAAGGTCATTAATCAAGCTAAAAGTTTAGCCTACAGACGGATGCACACCAGACAACGTTTGTCCGAACGTTAGTTCACGAAAATGTAGTGGCTGAATGAACGTGTCCGTAAGTATGATTAAAATTTATTCTTTGTCCGTAAAAATACCATTTCGAAAGCTTACTGTGCATTGCAGTACTACCTTTGAACCATCAATTATTCTAGGGGTGGGCCGTTTGCACTTTATGTCAGCAACAATTTTCACCCTACCGGATTACTTAGTGTGTTCATGCCAAGCGGTCCTCGATTCACGTAAGTCGTTGGCCACAATGGTACTTCGTCAAGAGTGAAGATGGATGTTAGTTCTATTGGACAGGAAGCGAAGAACACCGTATATTTGTGAAGATTAGTCTTTAAACAATGTAGCGACAAACTCCGTTCAATTATTCCTGGACTATCAGTTCTCACAGATGTCTCATGTAGCAACGATCGATTAACTTGTGGTGTACACTCCTTTTCATTCTGTTCCGTTTCTACTTGCATCTGTTTTTCTGCGGCTTGAAAAACGCAGTTGCCGTTGGTTTCAATCGCTTTAGGAGTAGTGTGCTACCATTCGTTAGAAATAGCACTGAAATTTCGCCTATCTAGGAATCCGTCAACTACAATATCCTAGGAGTTGATAGCATACGAATGATGACGGCAGTTAGTTGATTTTGAGAACAAATCGATTTGCTACTACTGTTTGCTGGGTTGCCATCAGTGTATTCATTTGTTCGGATGTCTATCCCAATCTGAACGTTGCTCAGCATTTAATTTTGGTCATACCCCAGGCGAAAAGAGGTGTTTTCGCCTCGTGATTGTGCGACAGCCATGTTGTGAGCAACGTTGCTTTTTCAGACGTTTGTACCAAAACCACCTTCGCACTCAAATTTGCCCAGTTTTAATCGTTGGCGCTAAAACCTGATCGAGTTTAGCCAACAATTTCAACTTTTGTCATTGAATATTATTACAGGTTTGAAACAGACATGACAAATCCCAAATATTAAAGCTAGTAAAATTAATAGAAAAATAGTTATGGTTTTTGGTTAAAAAGTAGCTCATCTACAACCTGAAGATGAATACATGTCATTGCTCAACGGCATCAAGATATTAACAAAGAAAACTAAACATATTTGTGAGTTTATTCTTTTCGAGTTGATGCACAGGTGAGACGATTGGCCAGCAGGATTACTGACGGGAGTTAACAATTTATTCACCGCAAACATTACATTTGTGTACCAGTTCTAATTCAAAGTTTTTCTCAAATTAGACGTGGTGCAGCGGACAAGTTGAAAATATGGTCGACAGCGTGGTTGTGGATCCAAAGAGAGATGAGTTTACATCATCCGATACAAGAAGTATGATAGCAACCAAATTTTGTCTCGATGCAGCGTGAGCAACGTGAGTAACATGAGCAGATAAAACGATAAACATAACTGGGCTGCATGTTACAAAAAATTGTGATATTAACTTCCGTGTTACAATACTTTGAACTGATGCTTCATGATCTTCCCTCAGATGTGAGAGGAGTGTTCGGTGCACAGTTCAGGGGTGTCATGGTTATTTCGTGGCATAAGATTATTACAGTCCGTGTTCTTCTTTCCTTGGACAAATTACTCGCCTTATTAGGATGTCATCCGGGCGGTCGGTAGCGATTGTCGAATGCATCCATTTTATACAATTATGCAGTCTGACCTAGCTAATAGACGTTGGCTGTCCATGCCCGGTTTTTGTTCCGTCATGTTTATAATAAGCAGGAGGGGAATATTAGCCAGGAGAAGCCTTGTTTTCTAGTCAAGTCATAAATGATGTATCAACTTGTGAATGTCGTTTAAAGAAATATTTCGCCTCGCATGAATTTTTAGGAATTTTGTACCTCTACTGGAAGGCCGCATGCTCGTGTGATGTTAAAATAGTGTCTGTAGTAATAATCACACCAGAACAACCGTGGAAGGTGTTGATTCTGATGATTGCCAGGGTGCAAAGCTGCAGATGAACAAAACTCGGGACTGGCAGTAACCTGATTTTTAGCACGCTGGCCAATCGTAGTTCCAGATATACTCAAACATTATCAATTTACTCCAACTTGCAAACTTTAACACAAAAGTGGCATACAGACATTTTGCCTTTGCTCTTGTTTCCTCAGCTATCTTCACCACGAAAAAAGCATTTGGTTTTTTGGTTTCACAAGACCTGGTGTCCAAAATTCTTCGACTAAATGAAGAATACTTTGGTCGGATATAATGCAGAAGGACTAGACTCAGTCAGTCATCAGGACAAAATACCTGTTAGAATAACCGCGGTAATCTACATGTTGTATGCACCCTTTCTTTGGGAAGATTTCCACTACGAGCCTACTGAAGGAGAACATACGAACCAAATGAACAGTCATGTTGTCGTCGAATAATCTGCCGCGTTTCTTTACATTTAAACAATACACTTTGAATGGTTCCTCAATCTAACCAACAACATTCAGTTATAAGTCATCCAAAGCTGTCGGTTCTCAATGTAAATTTGAACCCTACGGCGAAACGACTGACCCTGATTCAGTCTCAGTTAACCCTGTCGAGTTAGCACCACGTAGGTGAAAACAAGTACATGTGAGCCATAAAATCCCACTGACCCAATAGTTTTTTAATGCATTCTCCATCTAAATCGCTACTTTGTTTCTTAAGCCTTCATCTCACTTATGATATAAATAGTCCCGGTTATCGTTGTTTCAAAAGTGGAAAGACATCAAAAAATACCGGCGTCCACCAGTGTCCGTCTTCTTACGGTTGTGTTCGTAGTTGTCAGTTGTTCGTTCAAAACTTATCACCGCGCTTCAACACAGATTTTGATTCTGTTCACATATTTTGTCTTATATATTATGCCTCTCAGTTCGTTGGGGCAAGACAAACGACCTATTTTCCACAAATTGTCCGAAAATGTCGATCAGTAGTTTAGCTGATCTATTGTTGACGTTTAAGAATTTTTGTGGTCTTCTCATCCTGAGCCATATTGTCATCAAATATACAATAAATAATGTAAACAGGTGTTTGGACTCTGCAACTCTGTCTACCAGTGACAAACACATAGATCATTCTGCTGCGAACACTAGAAATCTCCGTAAAATCAGTTTTGTTGTGGTTTCAGCGTGGAGCAAGTCAATATATAAAACAGAGTAGACAGTTGGTTGTTAACTTTGTTCCACTTTCATAGAACGCTACCGATAAGCGAACAACCTGTAGAATATACCCTGATAATGAAATAACTATTGGAGGGGGGCAGTTACGGTTCCACACAGTTAATCTTTCACGTAGTCACACATTAACAAACAAGGTAAAACAATTCTTAGATGACCACTGACTTTGTGGAGTTTCCGGGACACTTTTTATCAAACTTCCATCCACTGATAGCATTCACATTGATACGTTTACCAACAAACGTGCGCATGATGATCGTGTACATCACTTTTGTATCACAGGGCTGGCCGACAACTTCAAGCGTAGCGTTTTTTCAATTGTGTTGAATTTCATCATTCTGATGTTTGCAGTTTGAGCAGAACTTGGTCGCATGAGGAATCTTTGGTCTGTACAATAGCGGAGATGCAACAAGGGACAGAGTATGTGCTGCTTATGTTGAAATAACTTTTCTCCGTCAGCGTTCAGTTCCTATTTCCTAAAGAAGTTATCTCTATCCTTTTGACATCAGACTGATGACCGTATCTTCTGAATATATTAAAGTGCCACCCTAATGTATTTGAAAACGACACATGCCTTATTTGGCGTCTCTTATAATTCCTGTTATGGGGGGAATAGTTTGACTATTTAAGCCAAGAAGTCACACCAATTTACTCTTCAACACATTTAGTGCAGTAGAAGTTGTGCTCGACTTGTTTGGTGCGCCGACTTTACCAAGTATACCTATATCTTTTGCAGCAGAGAACACTCACTAGTAATCAAATGAATTCAGAAAAATAGTGCCTATAACCTATATATTGTGTAGGCTTTTAAAATGGAAGTCCATCGATATCCACGATGCACCACCAACATCTAATTTGGGTTCAGAGAGAGTGGTAAAAGTGACATTTCTCCTGTGACATTTCTGAGGTAATATCAGCCGCGTTAGTCACACCGGATTGCCTGTGAAATGTCATGGTCACCCGGTTGGTGTGGATTGAACTTCAGTTTTCTTGGCCGAAATTTATGTGATCAGGTTTTTCGGCCTCCTCAAAGTTGACCAGAATACAAATTGGGACATATTTCATACACCAACCAGACTGCTGCTGATCAACCACTCTCCGAAACTGTTCTGCCTCTACACCACGTGCGGACTTGTGCCCAATGAATTCCCCCCTCTGCTGGTGTGTCTCTTTTCACACGATCCGGGCAAGCCCTCCCCCCCGTCCAAACCATCCATATTGGTGCCATGGTTGGCGAGCTCATGAAAGCGAACGAGTCAGCAAGAGAATCCCCGACCGCGTGAAATTCCACTATCAAACACCTTAGCTGGATAAACGTCGTCGAAAATACTATTCAGGTAGACTGTTGTGGCGCGATTACTTCGGGCAAACCTAAAGGGAAAGCCTACATTATTTTTTCAAAGGTAACAATGCATATAAGTGAGTTTCCACGAATTTCCTTCAAAAATGTGGTTCAGCGTCCGCTGTGCTTGTTTTTGCATGCAGTTGCAAAGATACGTGTCATCTGATGGTGTTTCACGATCAAACCTTCCAATATTTAGTTTGGGCATCAGTGTCACAACGCACAACCTATTTGTTCCATTTAGATCACGTTAGGGCTAACAACCATTAGCAAACTAGGTGGAGGTTAACTGACTAACTGTCTGAACAATTTGCTTCCAGCAGACAGTGCAACATACAACGATATCCGGTTGCAACTCAATTAAATGAAATTCAACACATTCACAGATTATTTTTCATGGAGCAGCTTTTCGTGTGGTACAGCTATTGGTCTCATCACCAACTTGGCAGTGCAAAACCCCACATACACATTGTCATGACTGTCAAAAATTATTCTTATAAATGTCCTTCCTAAGGGAAAGACTTAATACAAACCATTAATCGTTTCTGCCTTTCGCTTAAAGTGCAACAATCTCTAACCAAATGCATATAGACGTAAGAAGCGTTAAGATCAAACCGAATACACGTTTGGATGAAAACTGTTCATACGTGTTCCAGTCACATTTCGTTTATGACAGTGAACTAGGACGTAGCAATGTCTTTGGTAAATGTCAGGATTTTGCAACGGATGCGCCGGAATTTTAAGAAAGTATGTGAGTGAACATTTTTGCAATAAGTTGCTGGGTTTTTGTAAATTCACAAGATATGAATTGTGTCAATGCTTATCAATTCATTCATAGAGTTATTCTCAAGTCATTCACTACTGTTGAGTTTTTACTAATAACTCACACATTCATTGTGCTATGGTTGTTGAGAGCTTGCTGATTACTGCTGTTGGTGCATGCATCGAAAGTGGACCTCTGATAAGTGAACATACATTAGTGCATACATCAGTGGATAACGATTGAAAATGTTTCTCTGAAATAATCTTTTTCAAAATGTATTATGGATTTATTTGCGACTGAGGTTAGGAAATGCACATTACCACTAATGCCGCATAACATGTAGTTGCAACAACTTATTGTCTGAGAAGGTTGGGCTACATATGGTTCCAATCCCGCAGAGAAAAAACAAATTTGTTTTAGTCACATATGTGCCGTCTCGTAACTACTTCCCACACACCGAAGAAAACTTCCAAAAGGACTGGTTGATGTAATTTGAAAGTATTTGCTGTTACATGCATACAACTCACGTATGTTAGATCATTTCTTTAAAGCATGCCATGGTTTTGACCAATTACAGACCAGTGTATACATTGACTTGAAGTATGGACTTAATTCGAATAAATATTTTTGATTTTCACCGCTGTTATGTGTTAGCAACTGACGAGAACATACGAAATGGTCTCCTGATTTCAATGTTCAAATTCGTAACTGGGGAAGGATGTTTTACATTTCTGAAATCACAAAATGTTTGCTTGAACAATAGGAGCTCTAGGTCTTAATGAAACGTAACATTTGTGTGGGGTTTCGAAAAGTAATGTTGTGGGTGCTGCGAATGTCTGTCCTCCTACAGCCCTCTTGGGAAGGACAGTTTCGTTATATGCTCAAGTAACATCTCTAGAGGTTAGGCTGCCTTTTCTTGGATATGCAGGGCAGCGATTTACTAGTTTTGTCAAACGTGCGTTGTAACATCAATGAATCAATGATCGATTTAGTCCATCATATAGCTGAATAAATTTCTTTATTAACCATCCCATCAGGAAAACGTTGATATTGCTTCGCAGCAAGTTTTCCGGATATTTTCACGTGAATCACTGTATGCGATTAATTACGAAGCTTTTTGTTAGGCATAGTCATGAACATACTTTTTCTCTGAGTTGCTTCAGATTTTATGGCTATCTTTTTGTTATCTCGGTTTCAAGTTTCCATCTAGTTCGGAAATGTGAACTCTGCGTGATTTTTAGTTTGGAAACATTTTGAATGACGTTATATCTATTTATAAACAAGCGATCTTTTTTCTGAAGTTCATTGTGCCCAAATGCTCATCGCATGATCAGTAGAGTCTTAGTTTTCAGACAGTTAACTCAGAAACCTGCTTTTAATTCCTGAACTATTACAAAATAAATGCGTACCATTAGTTAAAATGCACATTCTGACCACAATTCACTGGTTAACTGTATATACTACACATCCAACTAAAATCAAAATTTAATTGATTGAATGCAATCTGTTATCGAACATTAATTTGCAGCCGGTACAGTTATGTAAGTATTCATTACACTTGACGAAACTCTTGACTGAATCTGTCATAGGTAATCGTAATAACTACTAATGGTTTACATGGTCCGTTAGAGTAATCAAACTGGTCTGTTTTCTACCAGATATCTCAGCAAGTACTGCCTACATACGGAAACCCAAAGTGCTGAAGGAGTTTAAATTGGCTTACTTGGGGCACAATTTTGCCATTAAAATCGGTCTGTTTACGTCTTGAATTTATCATACGGTGAAAGGTAACCAACCTAATTTGATCAGCTGACAAATGAGCATGAAATAATGAGCCATTCAACTCATGGCCAACAAATGAACCATCTGTACTATGCCGTCCACTTGATAGGAGTATCAAAATATGCTATCCCCTCAAATAACTGCACTGGTCTGTGACGGACTTATGAAATACACTATTCTCATATACCCCTCTTCTGAATAGTAAGAGATGCTCCAGTTGACAGGGTTTATTTCATCCCAATAATTTCTGATTTGTCAAGAAGTACCACTTCAAGGGACTTCGTAACACAGTGCCTTGACAGAAAGATAAACATCGCGCATAGTTTTGGTTATATTAAAAATCTTTAGCTAACTCAGCCTCCCCCCAAAGGCAAATAGGTATGTTAATGTTGCACTTGTTGCATACCTCTAAATGTCCCCAAATATGTTTACTAAATACCTTCAGCAATTTGAAATTCCGATATCATAGAGGAACCAGACTGAATGTCTTTATTGAACTGGGTTTGAATCACCGTGTGCAAATGGGTTTGGATTTTAACAATCACGTCTCTTATTGCCCCTCAGCTCCATATCAGATTATCATCTTCACCGCTCTGAAATAACAGAGGTTCATGCATAACGGCTAACGGTTACCTCTGGTTCACTGACGTATTTTCTAAATCACAAGTAACTTACTTCAGAATAGTTGCTTTTAGCCAGCCCAACCTCATCCACGCCTTGTCCCATTTTAAATACTTAAGCCAATCCAAAGTAACTGTTCAGTCAGCGATATTCACTTGGTACTTCAGCATGTCATGGTGCTACATTTTTTGCTCGCAGTGTAACAACAACTCAGATTTTGAAAATGGCATTTTATCCATTTACCGGTGGGAACCAATGTTTCATTGCAAGGATATCTCTGGCGCCGTTTTATGCCAAGTTTAGTTAATCGCAGTAGGGTTATTAGGTGGAGAATAGAAGCTGAAGTATCAGAGTGAAGTTGTGTCGGTTCGCGACGATCTCTCATGACTCGATGCAAATAGATAAACACCGATTCCGGCACAATGAGGAATTTCTGCCATAGTCGTTACGCTTTTTCACTCAGATTTAATCTGTCAGCCATTCTTGGCTGACGCACACGTAATGGAGTCGATTCTTCTTCGTGTCATCGCAAAAAGAGAGATTCACCTACTCGATACTTCTATGGTGGTCAATGAGACCGTCTGGTAGTAAGGCTTTCATTATGACCTTGACTGATTGGACGCAGGTGTAAAGTAGAGAGTACCCGCCGAGACCGTTGTTATTGCAGAATTCAGTACGGTCAGTATGTGCTGTGACGTATGATCAGAAATTCCATTGATCCAACTGGTAGACCTGTCAGAATTGACCGAGGTGGATATGCCCAGTAATCCTTCCCAAAAGACACACTAGACTCAATCCTGTATTTCGTTAAAGCTCGCCACTAGTGCCCACTAATAGCACGACAGGGATTTGAGCTCTGCCTTCTGTACCTATGAAACAACCACGTTGAACAAAGCACATCCACCTTCACATTATGCATTTTATCAGATGGGTAAACATTTGTTTAGTTTATTCAGACTGTAAGCGATAACCACAGGAAAACATTTCTACAGCATTCTTACATAATGGCCAGACGGATAAACATGTCAAAAACTAGGAAAACCTGAACAATTTTTATCGTACAGCCGGTAACCAAAAGAAACAAGTCGACCAATGTATTCTTTCGAAAATGTGTGACAGCCATAGTAGTACTCACAAGTGATTTTGACACGGCGCACGAGTTGGTGGATCGTTCCTGCCTTGGCTATGTTCCCGTCACTTTTAGATTAGGAAGTCAAATTAGACTGTCGAGGTGCACAGTGTCCACAAAAGTGTTCGACTTTGTAAACGTGAAATCTCATCTATCAGGTGAGAAAGGAAAAGAACGGTGATCCGATAAACTTACAGAATGGTTCCGAAACACCGTTTCTTTAGCCAAATAAAAAATTTCCGCAATGTATGCACAGACTGCACACCTTTAGCGAGAGTACATTTACACCTAACGTGAATAAGTTAACTTCATGAGTCCAGCTTTCGAAAAAACCACATTCTTCAACAAATCATGCTGCATGGATCACATAGATTAAGAGTGAACGTTGCATTAATCGCTGATTGATTATCACAACGTATGTTCAAAATGTTCTCATTGAGTTAAACTTAAATAATTAGCTATGTGTATATAGGTTGTTGCGGCAAAAATCTAGTAAATGTTGTCTGTCAGGAGAACTACCATATTCGATTGAAGGCCTTAATCAATTTTGGCAACATCCTTTCCAGTGACAGACTGCTTTGATGTTTTAGGTAACCAAGAAATGCTGACAAGTAACTAGTTATTAATGCTGGATTCTTTAACGATGGTTACGCATGCAAACAAAATATGTATATTGCCAACGAAGTACTTGGAAAAGGGGAAGAGTTATTCGCTTGTTATCGCACACGAACGTAAGATGGCGTCGGAAGGTTTGCTCAAAAGAAGACAAGGAACAGCTTTTCCAAGCTTGGCGTAACACGCCGGATCAACTGTTGGCTGATTGATCAACCACGGAACTATGGTGTTCGCGGCATATCAAATTCTTATCTTATGATGTGACCAACTTAAGACTGAGAGCGACAGCACGCAAGAAGTTTCTACTCATGCAAAAAAACGCAGTCAGTGTGACTATTTGTAGTCAGAGATACAGTCAACTTAATCTTAAATATTTTACTGACGAGTACTTAGGGGTTTCGTTATTTTCAAGTTGAACACCACTCACATTCGAACGTAGCCTTGGCATTGAGGTAAACTCTCCAGCCATCCTATAACAGAGAGAATAGCTCGACTGCAGTTCCGATCTCATTAGAGCTCTTCAGTAATGCATATCCTTGTCAAGGACGAAATGTGAACTCCGATCACGCTTTCATGAGACAACCGTGTGGATCACTGCGCCACTTACATCACACTTGGCACGCCCGAATTATCAAATTTGAGCAAACAACCACCTTTGCTCGTGGACATTGATCAGGTTGCTCAATCGTCTCGAGGAGAGACACAGTAACTGACCTGTTAACTTCAATCAATAGCCCTGCGATTATGACTTCTGGGACAGTTCGAGACCTCCGATCTTATTGAACCTGTTGGGGGATGTATTAGATTACTGATGAGTAATCGCTGATTTTGGTTAATTTCAAGTTGACCGCCAACCATATTCGATTGAAGCTTTCGCATGCAGATAGACTTTCCAGCCAGCCTCATTCGAAAGGCACTAGACTACATTTTGGCCCTCGTCAAAGCTAGGGCCTTTTTTGAATTAGGCTGGCTGGGAAGTCTATCCGAATGCGAAAGTTGCAATCGAATATGGTTGGCAATCAACTTGAAATTAACCAAAATCAGCGACTACTCATCAGTAACCTAAAACAACCCCCCAACAGGTTTGATGAGGTCAGAGATTTATGCAGAAATGATGTGCGGATATACATTACAGAGAGTGAGGTAAATATACTAGAGAATAAAAGAAATCAAGGTTCTCTAACGATAGCTGATTACACGAGGTGTAGACCTTCTGTACTTCGGCTGATATGGAAGACGTATGGCATTACTAGCCTTGATCTGCAGTACAGTGTTTCTTTTCAATGTGCACCATTCTTGATTGCACAGCCGGTATTAACTATAAGCAGTGTTCAATCCAAAGTGATGTGAACCCAATTGTTCATCCAAAAAACAATTGCCCGCTAACTACAACTTTGAAATCGATAACCATTGATGATTTTTAGACTGTCGGTGAACAGTATTTACTACGATTTTGTTAAAATCTACCAGCAGATGAACCGGATATCTATTATCAAAACCCGCATTGTATTTGTGTGATCGACCGCCTCAAACTGTAACGTCGCCATTAGGGACAAAGAGGTATACGTGCTACCTATGAACGATAAATAGTACGGGAATCACGGCCACCCACACACAGTCTAGGTTTTGCAGGTGTGCCCCTAAAGCAATTAAAATGTCTCCAAATTTTCGTCCAGCTGGCATCGACTGAAGCAAACGTGTGTTTACCTGCACTAGGTTTAAACAAGAAAGATGAAATTTGGCGAACGTTTATCCAGCAAAAAAAAAAGAGTTTCTTGCAATCCTCTGAACAACCTCCACTCAGTTGGATTTTTCAGTTGGCTTAGTAAACGAAGAAACAGACAGCGTCTCCAGGGTGAAATGCGTATATAATATCATTATAGACATTTGCTATTAAGAAAAATTGACATATGTGTGTCCTTACACAAGACTGGGACTAGACATTTCGATGACAGTACTGTGTAACAACCATGCGATGATCAGATCTGGACGATGGAATAGTTCAACCAGTCCTTTCTAACAGTTAACCGCCATAAAATTACCTACAAATTTTTAAGCAACCTGCCATTATTTCCAACGCTTCGATTGCTATTCTGCAAGTAAAAAGGAGAGCGTGATCTGTCCTTGTAACAGGCAATATACAATTACATTTCAAATAACCTAACTCGCCCTCGCTTGTTCCACCATTCTGGAAAATGTTCGCCGGAATACTTCAATATCAGATCGCAATTCTTGTTGTGCATACTGTGTGATGCATTCCATGACTTCGAGACCAATTTTTCAATTATCATATTTATTAGCCGTTGAAAACCGTCTAATGCGTTTTAACAAGCGTGCCCAAGAACAGGACGAACACGAATACTACATACTTTAATAAAAGCCAGCTGCCCATCTTCAAAGCACATTGTGGTTGAAGCGACCGACACATTTGGAATGTCACGAACTTCACTAAATTTAGCTAGAAATTTTGATCACTATAATCTGAAACTTTATTTGGCTGCCAACTAACGTTTTATCCGTCTTCTAACATTTCAAGGCCACGCTGATACAAAAATATTGCTGGCCATAAATTACTTATGTTTTCCACATAACAGCTTTTCTAAGTACGCCAGTCACGTTGAAGAATGCAACGAAAAACACATATAACCTACGTACAGATTATCACCTCCATTTCCTTACTACAATAATCTATACTCGTCCCGATTGTTTACCTCCCAAGTATTGCCACCATATATGCAAACGGAAATGGAAGGCTATTAAAACCAGGACTCACTCACAGTATAAAGTGTTGAGTTGATTGTCAACTTGAGTGGTCTGAAACGTTCCACTGGACCGTAAAGCTATATATACTCAAGATGGGGAAGCTCGAAACGCCGCCGCGTGTTTAGTTTCAGTTTACTTGGATAAAAACTTTGAAAAACTAGAGCATTTTTTCTCAAGCTGCCATGCTCATTTCGAAAGACCTGTAAACACCTTTTGTATGCGAAACTATTGCGGATGAGAATGTCAAATATGATACCAAATAATCTGTCACAAATGTTGTGGCAATCAACTGTTTTGCAGGTTCAAGTGCCCAGTTTTCTTTTCAAGGTGTAGTCATGTTTCCATTTTTCCGCTTCTACGTGAACAGTTCACTTGTTCATTTTAACTGGTTTCCCTATGTAATGCGTTTATTTGGCAATCGCGCGTTCACTTCTGCGTGACTGTTCGTATTCATTTTCCTTGAGTGGTGCTTTAAAATTAGGAAGCCGGTGTGAACCGTGTTCATTTTTTGCCAACTCCAAATCCCTGCGTGAGCGGCTTACTGTTTTCTCAACGTGTGTGCCACTTGTGGTTCACCTTATGCGTATTTTGAACCATAGTCAGTTTTTGTACTCACCTATATTTGGATGCCCCTTTTACATACAACCAGACTTTTATTAGTTTATTTCGCACAATTTTACCCGGGCGTCGAATCGTTCACCCAAGTTACTCACCTTGCAGTCTATTGGTCTGCTGATGGTCATAGTCTAGCACTACTACTACTACCACTACTAATGTAGTGAGGAGACACGGTGGCACCATACTACTCACACCACTATTCAGTAGCAGCATGGATCGAGATGATCGCGGATCGAGATAATCGCGTGATAAATACGACAGAGATACGGGATGGATCGTTGGAGGGTAGAATGACATATAATGGCTTTCGCTACACGACGGAACTGATACATGGTGTCTAGAGCGACTGGAGTATCCTCAGAAGAGTATGGTGTGCAAATGAGTGTTTCCGTTTCTAGTCGTGCTCAGACACTTAAGTAGTGTGTTGGTTTCTCCAATAAAGTGACCTTTGTGTCATCCGCCTTCTGGGTTCACAACACTACTACTAACAACGTATGCTCTTTTAAGAAGCGGAAGATCGTCTGGAATGTAAGACGTTCCTCTCATATTTTTCTGAATCAGCTTAAACGTATCTTATGAGTTGCTACTAGTTTAGACACTGGATACCAGACATTTTTTAATTTGTCCTGAAAATCTGTACTGTTTTTGTTATCTACCTCTCCAGTGTCTGTCTGTTCAGATCCTCATATCATAGATTCCTGTTTGTGAGTATTCTGTTCCAGGTGTTCATTAAGTAAATACCCATATGTTCCCGAAATACATGACGTGTTACTCCACACAAGAACATGATTTGCATCTTCTAGTTTCTCAGCTAGCTCCATTAATAGAAGACATTATTTTATGTAGCTTTTCTCTTTATGCGTTATGTTTATCCCATGCTGGGCAGCAACGTGATTTCATCCACATTGTTAGTAACACACGCAGCGGTGACGTTCGTTGCACCTCCGTGCCTTTCGCATGTTTGAAACCTCACAAAAATCCAAGGATTTTCTGTCTGGCATGGTAATTTGTCAATCTAACGGACTCAAGTTGAAATTCTCTATAGAACACTTGCCCAATCATAGTCAGCTTTATTTGAATGAACACTTCAGCACATTTTCTACCATCGAACTACGCACGGATTTCACGGTTTCAGTGGACCGGAACTATATTAGAAGAAAACATTAAGAGACAAAACCTGAAACTTGATTTAATTGTTGCCTTCGTAAAACGAACTAACGTACAGGAATACTGCAAAGAAACAAAAGAACTTCAGGCCACTTGTCAGCTATATTAGACTAGCATGACAATCAGAAGCCAAAACTGCCCATCTACTGAGGAGTTTCGGGACACCAACGAAAATTCGACAGCCCCATGAAGAAATCAATGGGGATAGTTGTTTCGAAATTGCCATCGATTGTTGAATGCGGAGAGGTTTCACTGTATATATCCCCTGCAAACTACCGGTTACTTGATTTAAATTAAACGAGTGTGCTAACTTGCCCTTCTGATCCGCATAGCAACTTCGTTCAATCATTCCAATGTTCTGCAGCACCGGAAATGCCCGTGTTCATCAGGTAACTCTTAGTTACATCTGTTAACAAGCTCCTCCATACGCGACTGGGATTAATCGAACTGCATGTCCACGCCTCATATTGCAGTAAAGTACCCACTTCAGTATACGAACGAATAACACAGCAGTAAATTCATATAACTGTTTCGCTGAGATTAAAGCAATGCTTTTAACTATGTATGGCAGAAAACAAAGTCAGCCTTAGCAGGTTCGAACAAATCAGCCAGACTTCAAAAGCGAATTGAGCGGTTAGTTGATTACGTGAAGAAAGTATTTATGCCTAACACATAACAATCAATTATGAAGAGCCAGACAGGGTCATCCTACACTCAGCTAACATGCCTGGAGTGCCGTCTGCCAAAATAACTATAACATTTCGGTTTGCTTGTTGCCCTATTTTCAGTGCAACCATTCTTGATGATAGCAAATCCATGTGTTTACGATTCCACGTATCTGGCTGGAGCGAATATTCGTGCAAGCACAAATTCAAATTGTGCGGATGTTTTTCACTCCACTGGTTGCTGTTATTGGTTACGCGGATCTCTTGAGTTAGTAACCGAAGCGCTTAGTCAGGTTACACCCAGCTCTGCACAGTTAATGTTCAACCACTTGAAGGTTCCTTAGTATACCACATGATCTGCACACTACAGGTGGAAGATCACCGCGTTACACGCGAAAGACTCAATCCTCAGATCGTTATAAATTCGATTCACTATTCATGAAAATGCAGACCTCGAAATCCTTATTCTTATATAACCTAACGGAATATCGTTTTCCTTCTGAACTGAGAAAAGCCTACATATCACATATTGCCTCACAGATGAATAAGCTATTTTTATCGTTCCTAATAGGTTCAAGTCAAGAACAAGTCACACACTGAAGCTACTGACATTCCCAAACGTCGGGTGAACCGAAAACGGAGAGCGACAGCCGGAAACTTGGGTGTATAACGCGTAGGATGTGTCAACAAAGGAACTGGTTCTGCACTGTGGGCAGCAGATACATTGACACATTACCTGCATACCTGCCTACCTTCGTTGGCGTGTACTTTCACGCATTTCATGATGTCTAGCTGGCACGACGCATATTTGCAGGCCAAGCCTGTGTTGAGGTTATAACATTGTTAAAAGGGCTTGCGTTAAAATCCGCAAAAACACATCCAAAGGTTTGAAACAGTTATGCCTGGCAATTTAAACAAAGCAATCAGAAGAGAAACGCAGTTGATCTCCAGTTCCAAATAACCAGTTACACAAAAAAATGCACAATTTAACGTCTACAGTACTCGGGGTGTGTGAACAAGGAAACGAACATCAAAAACATCTAACCACACCATGTGAATAATGGTCATAGAAAATTAGGCCCATGGTGACCTGACGTTCAAAAGTGACTGTTTCTGTACAGTTGACACACGTTTGCATCGGTTTATCACGACGGCTTCCACGAATTTTGAGAACCCTGCAACTGTCAAGGCTGAGGTCAAGTCCACGTTGTGGCCAGCTGGCAGGATATTCTCTGATCGACGAAGCTGGTGGCCTAAGATTCCCTGACCTCGTTACTGAGTGTCAATTCTTCTCATACAAAGTGACCATCAAAGGACGAACTCACCAGTGTTAGCTCATATAATGCTAATTAGATCTGTGGAAAAGTGTCTTCCCTGTGTGGTTTTCCAGCATGTCTAGGACGGTATCCTCCGGTTGGCAAAAGTTATTTCTCTAAATATACAGTCACTTCAGTAGTTGCCGTGGTGTACCTCTTATTACTTTATACCACCTGCATAGAAAAATGGCGGTTGTTAGCAAGCGCTTGCGATAGTTCTCGTTGAGCGTATGTTCGTTTCTCATGAATATAAAGCTACGTCGAATCACGCTGACTTTTGTAGTTCATGCAGAGCGACGAAACAGTGAAAGGATGACTGGACTGTATTCTTTGAAGTTAACGTATACAACCTTTATTGAAATGCTACTAACGACGGCTTGCAGTGTGTTTTTGTTTCTGAGCAGTATTGTGCCATGATATTTCCGGACAAGATCAATGCATCCTTGTCCAGTGAACGTATCTGGTCGGAGCGGGCTGATCGCCAGAAACCTTCATAGCCGCCATTTCCTCAAAAAGTAGTAGAATGTGATGAAGTGAATTTTTGACTTCATTAATCGTCACAGCATAACTGTGGCAATAAATGATCGGCAGTAAATCCAAACAACGGATAATTTAATTACAAACATTCACTTTCTACTGGAACTGATTATTCCATATTATTCTCATCTTTGTAAGCTATTTTAAGACAGGACCAGGGCTTCATCTAGTGTAAATTTGACAACCACGTTCTTTAATGGTAGTTAGAAACTGGGGCTGAGATTCATGCTGAATTTCACAATCTTCTACATTACCCCCTGAAAATAATCCGCTAATACTTACTGACAGTTGATATCTCAAAATACTGTCAAAGTTCCTCAGGAAACCAACCTTTTGTGAAATTTCCCCCAAATATGTATGTGGAGAACTAACTGGTTTTGCCAAATTCGTGTGCCAAGCATTAAGATTTCGCACGTTCCAAATTGAACTCCGAAAATCCGAATACGAATAAGGTTTCACATTAGGTACAAATCAGAACCTCTTTGATGAAAATCACAAGGGTTCTCACTGACACGCGACACTTCAGGTCATTGTGATACGTGGTATAACCTTGTTAGATAGCTCTTTTGTACTCAACAGCAAGTGCACAAAATTAGGCAAAATAGTGCCTCTAGGATGTAGATATTTGTTGGCCTGAGTTTTTGCCATTTCGTTGTACTTAATGATAAAATAAGTATTCCACACCTTCCTTCTACCACACTTTAGCAAAGTAGTTTTGTCTACTTATGTTGACAACAACGATAATTGTAAATCTAGTACATCTGTCATAACAGTTAATTATCGATAAGGACAACCGCTTTCCAAGATAGTATAAGACTGTCGCGCTTCCTGACCAGCCGGAATGGGGGCTTGTTTCAACTTTTCTTGAAATATTTGGTAATTTGTTTATCTCTTTAATATAAGCAGGTCCTGCCAGTCCTAAATCTCGAGTATAACAAGCTCTCGTCTATCAGTCGCTGCGTAAGTGATGTCTAACCTTTGTTCGTATTTGGTCAGTGGTTTTTCAGCGAGGCCATGAGAGTTTATTGAATAATTTCTTTTAAAACTAGTGCATAAGAAGAGGAGCTTGCTAACATGTTTTAATTTTTGCCAATGGCTGACAGATTAATAATCTAAATTACAGTCGGTCTCAAATGTCTCACCTAGGTTCAGGTTCAATGTGTTTCTATTGGTTCAGAAGACACGACCTAACTCCACAAAGTGTTTCTTATCATCCGTCATTTCGAGAATCACCAGCGCATCATTTTCGTCGTGACTCTTCTGATTATGGAAACAAAAACTGGATATGAATAAGTTCCAGTTCGTTTATTTTTGGACTTAAAACTTAACTTTTCTAATGAGGTAGTTTGGTTACCCTTAAACTTCAAAAGACACGGTCAAAGCTGCAGTGTGTTACCTTCCATGGGACGCACAGTTTAACGGATAATCATTGCACATCTACTTTTCCAGGCACCTTTTTGGTTAGCAGAGGGAATGTGACGTTTCTGGAAACATTAACGTTTAAAAACGAAATTTTGTGTGATGAAAGATGCGGTTATATCAACTATATGGAACTTACAATGTTTTGAGGAGGTATTGGTTTGAAATACAGTAGGCATATTTCAGAATATCAAACGTAAACATACAAATCTTAACATCACTTGCTCACAAAGGATATATAAAACGATTCTTTTGTTCAATCAAACAGTTGAGATACTAAGGTAGACGGAAAATGGTTTCAGTAAATTTGTTTAGTTTAGGAGAAAACTGTTCCAAGTGCAAGTTATTATCAACACACCAGTCAAATTCAAATTGTGAACACCACCCAAATTGATGTACACAGATTGGTTAGATGCTCAGTCACCATAATTTCTATTTGTCGTATACCGAATGGGGACAAAATCCGTCGAATGTAACTGATCACCCCAGTCTGATTAAGAACTGCGTGTTGCATGTCGACCCGGATGATTAACACTATAACAAATATGCAATCTCAAACGCAGTCACATCTGTGTCACTGAGGTGGCAAGGCGTTATATGACATTTCTGAGAAAAAACCGAAATCAGGTTTAAAACTGTTGTGCGTACTCCAGAAAATAGTTTGTCAAGCTGGACTTGGTGGGAACCAATCCCACAACGGTTTCCGCAGAATCTCATTAGTTCGCATAGTCGACTGGTCTTTAGATGTGAATCTCTTGCGGTCGGCACGTTAATTTTCACACGATGATTCAGACGATAATTTGACTTATTGTAAAATTTGTCGTATTTGTACAGTGCCTAAAATTGTTTGTTAAAGTTTGGTGGCGAAAATTAATAAATTATGAATAACTATAAGGAATGTGAAAATGAGGTTTCGCTCGAAATTTTTCACTACATTCATAAGAACTGTGACCGCAGTTAGGAAACAGTTGATTGTAACCCACCACTGACATTAACTTCAAAATTTATCTCGACAAACTCAATATTTTATCGTAGCAGTCTGGTGTACATTCGGCGTTTAACATTGTCCGATTTCCTGTTATAACGAATTCAATAGCTTAACTTCTTAGTAAACTTTCTCCGGTAGGCTTTCTCGTCCTGAAGGTTACTGTTTTTAGTGGTCTAAGTATTCAATCAACAGCACGGTGAGCTACACGCTCGCCTAACCAAAACGATATTCTTATCGCTAAGGGTGAATTGTGAGAGTTCCGGAACCCGACTGTCGTCATCCTTTTCAAAAGCGGCTGATTGAAACGTTGATCTAGCTTCTAAAAGTGAAATGTGATTCACTCAGGCCACAGTTTATGAAACCTGAAGAGTCCGCAACGCCTAGATACGGCAGTACTATTAGTTGTGATGCAAACTAGTCAGTGTCCTCCATGCAGATGTTTTTGTGGGTTTTAAATGTGCACATCTGCCACCTCTCTTTCACCTGTCAAGTTCACGTTATTGAATGGCATACGTGTATTTTTACTACGCGTGGTGTAAATATATGTGTCATGAGTAAGCGGTACAAACAGTATAAATCGAAATTATGTGAAGTGCCACTAGCGATCGATCACCATACACAGTTATCAGCTTCCCAGTGGTTTTCTAATATGCTGCTTTGCGGTGTGTGATATCGATTTCCAACTTTCGGCCACAAAAAGGCGACCTCGATAAAGTTGTCTTCTCTGCACCGGAAGAACAAAAAACAAAACTTGAGATAATTTTTATATGTGAGTTCCTGTAAATATTTCACAAATACAGAGGAATACAACGCAACTCTAAACGTTACGAAAGGGAAGTCAGCTTAAATGTAGAATAAAGAGATCGCACGTAAAGTATCTCGTAATTTTACATAGTGGTCATACGAGCACGGACTGATGACAGAAGAACTGAATGACAGCTGGTAATTATGCGACCTAATGTGCACAGTGTGTGTTGGGTCGGAAAGGGCGAAAACGGTCGGCAAACGAAGAAAAATACCGAACAAACTGCTGACTGAATTGCAATGCATCCGTGCAGTGTTGTATGAAAATAGATTTTCCGGTCGTTAACTCTGTTCTGACCGCATATTTTTGGTATTTATCTCATCGTTTGGTTTGGCTGTCCTTCAAAACCAGTTCGGCCGGACCTGTTCCAATAGGACTACCGAACTCGTGAGATCTGGCTCTTGATTGCGGTAACATCGCTAGTAATAGTAACAAGTGGCAACCGGCTGAACAACAATTGGCGACCGAGGGCGTCAGTCTACTCGGCAGCTATATTAGTCTTACGCAGTATGTTACAGTAAAATCAAAATTGGTACACATTCTGCACGGAATGTTCGTGTGATCGGTTTCTGACAGAATTACATTAATTATATCACTATAAATGCTCCTCAATGTGATCTCTACTATAGGCACACGCTTTTCCCTTATTCAATAACATCGTAAAACTCTACGTCGTAGTTAAAACCAGCAACTGAATTTTCCAGCTGATAGACCAAAATCAGTTGACCGCTCATCACCAAGCGTAACTTGTCACTCCATCTAGGATTACAATGAGGAATAATTTGGCGTTATTGAGTGACTGGAAATATCCCTGTGGTTGAATCAAGTGAGGACGAGTACAAACAAACAGTGAGATGGTTGAAAAACAGGTAGGATTTTTGCTCAACTCAAATTCCTTGTTGCCGCTCTACGTAGCATCAACTCCAAATTATATGCGATTTGTTCAATCTTATCGACTGGACGAGAATACTGTGTACTTAAAAGTAGTTTTGGACTTCGATGGTATTTAGTAAGCACCACCGTCATTTCTTGCCGGTCTTGGCATGTAAATAGCTCTTCAAACAACCCTTCTTCTGAGTCATGATGTTCTAATCGTTCACAGTAAGCTTGCCGTCTCTCCGATAAATATCTGAACGGTCTACAATTCACTCCTTGTTGAGTGCGGTTCTTTGTTTTCATATGATAATGCGGCCATGTTTAGAATGAGACCAGTGACATAGCGGCCCACAAATGCCTAATGAGGACGCAGAGCGGTAATTTAACTTAGTCCTGGCAAGAAACTTCATTAATGATCCACCATAACAACGAAGATAACTGCGCATAGTGCCTAGTTGAACCTTAAGACTTCAGTCGACAGTACGTGCACAAAGCGCAATATTTCGTGCCAGCAGGTTACCTCGTTAGTAAACGTTGTCAGCTTCCACGCTGTTTCTGTGAGTTAGTCGCAAGATGTACGCAAAGCCTTCAACTTTTTTCTTCTTGCCCTCCTTGCCAGTTCAAAAACCCAATGTACAAAATAGTGATGTCTTATCTTTCAAAGGGTCCGACCAACTGTTTTGCATTCGTTCGAAAAGGTTCAATTCTTGATGTTTTGTAATTCACAAAATCTTGGCATGTCCTCATTTTCCTCAGGTTCAGGCTATTCTCAAAGTTTTGTGAACGACGCGTAATAGTGTTCCATAAGCTTGGACTAGTGCACTCAAACATCTGTTTTCTATCATAGCTATCATTGTAACTTCGTTTTTAGTGGCAGCTTCTGTAATCAAGGAGTTGCTGAGCGAGTATTTCTACTAGATAGTTCTTTCGTACAAGTTACTTTTCAGAGGAAAATTGAGGGCTTAAAAACGCTTTAAGCAGTAGGGATGATATGCCTCATTTTGTCCATTCGCCTACGTGGGCTATACCTTCGGCTGGTCACTTGAAATATTGACTTTCACACGATCAAAACTATCTGATCGTTGGCAAAATGTGTGCCGAACAATTTCTTTCCTTCATGCAGCCTAATGACTGCGCATTTAGCAAATGTTGTCATGAAACTAATCATCCGTACAGATTGCTACGTCCATCGTATTAAATAGCCGGTCGCCGTAGGCACGTATAAGATGCCAGCCCTTTTGAGTTCTTTACTGACAGTCAAGTAAAACTGAAGCTTTAGGTACTAACATTTGCATGGCCAGAAAATCGACACGCTGAAATGGTCAAACAGCCAATTTCACTGCAGTTTTGTACCGTTAGTCCTTGTTCACTGCCGGACTATCTCATGCAGTGCCTGCTGTGTTCACAAACAGGATATATACGTGAGCATGATGTAAGTGATCGGCAGTAGGGAACACACTCACCTCACGATCACGACAAACTGTAGAATACCAGATCATATGGTATGATGTGTACGATGAACACCTTTTGTAGACTGCGGTGGGTACCAAGAGCAGCCAGTTGTCATTGCCTCTTGGCGTCCACACAGCTTAATCCAAAGTTGTTCTAACATTTGCAAGAAATACTGGTTGTTAATGAGACAGAGGTCAAGTTCGCAAACATACATTCAGAGGATTTGGCTGAGTAGACTTAGATACAACAGACAGTGACACAAACAGGTACGCACGACCGAAATGTACTCTGTTTGCATCTGTAGTTCATCGTCAACCCTTATCACCTACGTACATCACCTTACAACCGTTGTTGGCTAATGACGTGGACAGAACTTCTGTTGACAGTTTGCGTATGTGTCAAGTGGTCATGGAGACTTATTTGCAAATGTTAACCTCCGCTGGGAGCTGAGAGGTGATCTCTCAAGAGATGGTAAATTGATGGGTAACCAAAATTGACATGATCGAATGTGTTTTAGTTTAGGGAGCTTGACTGGGTGCTCAAAACAGCAATCTCTCATTTATTGCAATGATACCACTGGCCTCCTGGAACAGCAATATATGGGGTCGTAAGGTCTCCAAATCGGTCGTGGGGACATGAGACCAATGTTTCACTTTTACACCAATGCTTCCGTATTATTATTTTCGTCCAAGATGGCAGCAATTTTAGGCTAAAAACCGACTCAGTTCGGGAGCCCGCGCGCTCTCTAGAGTTTCTTCCAACCTAGAACGGCTTCAACCAAATAGGTTATGTTCTCGAAACTGAGCGGTTGGCCTACAATGCACTTGTACAACCCTTGTTGTTCTACGGACCCGAATACTGGCCCTGTGCTATTGAAAATGCACAGGCTTTTGACGAACGGCAACCTTTGTTTTCGGCAGTTAATCTATGAAAGATGCGTCTGATAGTGCATATTTTAGAACTGTGGTGATTCGAAACCGGTCAATGTGGTAACAAGAATGTTTAATCTATGCACGTTTGGTCGGATAATCTTATATCAAAGGGACGTGAGCCACAACGCACTCAACCTAATGCGGTTGCTGAAGTTTGAAATATGTCTCCAGTTAGCTAGAAGGTGATATTCACGAACCATGAAAACCTTGACCATCAAGGTTTGTAAAACTGGTAAACTGCACCAGCCAGACTACTGATTTTTTGACTATTCACATTTCTGGTAAGAAACACTCTCCGATGGAGCAGCAGTCACTTACAGGCCTGTGTTGTTCATTTTGTTCGCTATTCTTCATGAGTGCAAATAAGATGGCGTTTGGAACTTAAAGTTTCCAGTTAAATTAGGCTGGTCGAAAGATCATAAGCATATGTGGATTGAGTTCGAGTCGAAATTTTCATCATGAGTTTTCATTGCTGTTGCTCAATTTTCCACAGCAAATTTTCATTTATTAAATGCTTTGCTACTGCGTAGATTATTGGGAAGATCGAAGACAACACAAACGATTTTATGACAAGGCGTGTCTCGGTGCTCAATGTGTAGTTATGTAAATATGGATATAATTCAAACTAGACAATGCCCAATAAAAAGAGGGGTGCGATCATGCAGTTTTCGGGCCTCAGTCCACCCGACTGCCATAACCGCAGAAGATTATAACGCAATTTTCTTATAATCATGTTTATCAGAAATTGTCAGGCTGAACAGAACTGATGACAAACTGTTAAGACCAAGTAAGATTTTTGTTCATTTTCGGTTAGCTGGTGTTTAAAAACAAGTTCCGGCCGGGTAACCTTATGTGACACCCCTCTTCATTCTCGACTGCGCGCACTAAGATCAACAGAATGTTTCTTTGCACCAGTGGCACAACATCAATCTTGTTAAGACGTCCATTCGTTCGTTGGTCCGCCTTTCTTCTGTTCACCAAAATGATTCACATTACACCGCTGTTTACTGCCAATCACCCTTCAGTCATTTTGTTCGTGAGTAATTCATTATCTCGTTTTCAAGCATTTGTATTCTGACATTCTTTACAGGATATATGCAAGTCATTACTGCGGTCACTTAAAGTAGATCTTTTCAACTCGCTTCCATCCATTTTAACAAATCGCGTCTGTAGGTTTTCCTCAACGTCAGCATCACATTTGTCCCCGTCACAAAGTGAAACAACGATGGGTTTCCCTTCGAACACATACACGAAAGATTCAACACACTATAAATAGAGATGACACCAATTCACACTTGTTGGTTGGGTAACATACTGCAAGCCGAGCTTCCCGTAAATGTCGAGACAGCATACTGCTCTCTTACTTCATTGATTGTTCGCCCAATGCCCCAGGTACTCCCGTACACTCCTCTAGAGCGGGCAATCCCAAGAATATGTGGAGAATCCTCACAAAAT
The DNA here is from genome assembly GCA_008508345.1 of Paragonimus westermani. Taxonomy (NCBI): domain Eukaryota; kingdom Metazoa; phylum Platyhelminthes; class Trematoda; order Plagiorchiida; family Troglotrematidae; genus Paragonimus; species Paragonimus westermani. The sequence continues at coordinate 12,756 of QNGE01002006.1, read as the reverse complement.
GGTATTTTTTTGTCTTCTGCTTCAGAATCGTGTGGACAGCAGATCTGTCGGACTCATATCTCCCTCAGATCTTACTAAGACCACACAAGGCTAGAGCACTTCTAAGGCATAAATTTGACCACCATGTACAGACATTTTCGGTTGCTCTATCAGTTGTGTGTGTGCGATTGTCGCTAACTTTTGCTACATGGCCTACTTTACCTAGGCGCACCCTGGTACCTGTCCAAGTTGCCACTGCAGTATAAACTACAACCAGTGACCGGTAGGAAGACTGTTATGCTCCACATGACGAAGTCACCCGACCCATCTATGTGTCCTGAATGTGCAAATGCCTCATGGCAACACCAGCAAAGAAGACTGCTGTGGGAAAGTTTAGAGTGGCCAGTTCTTAAAGTCACAAGTTCCGTAATCGAACTGTCTAGTTGCGCGATTCAGCTGCGGGCACAAGAATAGTGCAGAATGTAGGAACTCTGGTATTGGTGCACTGTGTGAACCGGGAATCAAGAGTAACTACGTTTATGGTTATCCCCGGTTGCTGCGCATGTGATAAGACTATGTGATCGATCCATACGTGGCAATTTTAGTGGCAAAGTTTCTGTTTGTGATTAAGCCTCATTCATTTCACTCTCGGAGCTCCGCAGGCTTCTTGGAGCAGACCTTATCTCAAGTTATAAGTACCGGCTGCCACTTAGCGTTATTTGCCTTCTTAACAACTGATTGTTCGCGGTAGTTAACTGTCAACCTTAGTCGCTTCATAACATGACTGTTGTAAGATGATGAATTGAGAACGCACACTCTGAACATACCATGAACAGAGTCGGAAAACTGGAAGTCATAAATGCTTTTCTGACTTACATTGAGATGCTGCTTGATGCGTTTCACAATGATTCCCTAGTATCAAACATCAATACATAGACATGCACATTGGTGCGTGATGAGGAGTGATTCAGCTACAAGAAATTTATTGATAAATAGATTGGGAATAACACAACGTTTCGAGCAAGTTGTAATACTCTACGTTTCAACCACCTCGGTTAGCCTTCTTCAGGATTGTTAAACACGAAGCCCAAACTATTCAACTTCATTCGTACTACATTTGATGCGGATATCTTATAAACGAGATTTAGTTAAAGAGCGGTCATCAGGAAACCTAGAAGACATCAATCGTATTGTGTATCGCAAATAACTTAGACTTCATTGCCAGCGGATTATAAAGAACTGGCAGTCAGCTCCCCACAACCTCAGTCACCAGATTCGCATCTCACATACGATGAAACTAATCAGAAAGACAGTACCAAGAACGATGTGGGCTCCCCTTCACATTCTTATGAGTTAATCCCATTAACCAATAAACCACTGAACCAAAATTAGACATCCTACAGAGCTCACATAAAATTGTTTCCATTGAATTGTGAGGTAGAATTTTCTGTTCAACCTGCTTCTGGTAGAAATTTATTTTGAGTGACAAAACCTTTTCTTTCAACTCTTTTTCTACAAACGAAATTTTTAATCGTTTTTGTTGTCACGAAATGTCATTTCACGGCAGTGTGGGTGCTGCTGATTTTGGTTGGAAGTGGTTCACTTAATAAGAAACTTTACCGATTTGACAGAAGCATCGAACTTTATTCAGCTTCTGTGAGATCCAGAAAACTCGCAAACTAAGATTAATTGAGCGATTCAACATGCGATGGTCAAAATTTGCTCCTGTTTCACAAACGGCTTCTCTAACGAAACCTAACTTCACGCCGTTCAACACTTCCGATCGCATATAGTGAAGTTCCTTTGGGGTTTCAGTTTTCACTGAAAATCTCCATCATC
>QNGE01002005.1:86336-132242 GCA_008508345.1 Paragonimus westermani | reverse complement strand
AAATGCAGTGGTCAGTAGTATGGGATAAAGCTCCGCGCAAAGTTTTGCACGTTTTACAATGCAACTCATGAATTGTCAAGCATGAAGACGGCTGCAGTATGGTAGGTGGTTTAAGGACAGAAGAGGGTGATAATGACCATTACCGGCAATCCAAACGAAGTAAAATATGAACAACACATTTGATAGGGAACACTTTATCTGCTAGGTTAACCAATTATGCCAAATGAAATAGTAGGCAGTGAACCCAAATATATGTCTTTAGGTCTTTGAGTTTATGAGAGAAACATCAGTCACTATGTTATCACCGGACGTCTAGTGATCCTGAGAGCTATGCTGAGTATGCTAGCGATGTCTGTCGATAGGCTGGATCTGAAAAATGTCGCGTCTGTAGTGCAGTGAAATTAAACAAATTCTGAACCCGCTGACTGGCTAATTCCAGTGAAAAAGACGGCCGTATAGGGAGTTTTTGTCATCAAGGTACTCGGGTACAAGGAGATACGAAAAATGGATGGAAGAAAATAACCACTAACCTAGATATAGAACCAACCAAAGTTGCAGAGTGTGCGACCAACTAGTCATGGGCACATCACCAAGTACGAGTCACGTAATGGTGGGGCAATAAGCCGCAACTAAAATTGAGGTACACAAAGAATGGCCTGGCAAGGGAAATTAAGGATTAACAAACTACGCGAAGAAAGGTTTCTGCAAGCAAACTACATTCAAGCTTGGTAATACGTCGAACCTAACTTTTGTCGGACGAACAGTTTGTCGTGCGCAAAATTCGAATGGCCGTGCCAGTCTTTGCGGAGGAGGCCTGCATTTTCGGCGCCAAGGATATCGGGTTGAGAAAAACAGTCAGCGAGGAGGGAGAAAACAAAGATTGAACGCCTGACCACAAGTTTTACATAAACGCATGAATGACTTCACAAATGCAACGTATGCATCCACTTAAGCACCCAGGAATGATCTTCGAGATAACTCCGCAATAGTCAAGGCGAGAAAGGAAGTGGTTTCACGAGGTTAACTCACAGGTGTTCATCTCTAAGAATCGCAAAGGGCCAACTGAAAAACATGTCTTTAGATGGGATCTACTTCAGATTCGTGCTTCTTAGAATCATTTGAGACACAACAGGGAGCGTGGGAAAATGAAAGGAAATGGCACGTGGACTAATGCCGTTGTCCTTGGCTTCCGTCAGGCTCTCCATGAAGATAAGCGTGTTTGGCGGACATGACTGGCTAGGAAGGTAGCCATACTGCACAGAAAAGATGGATTTTTCCCTAGAAATTGCTCAGGGTTCAGACGTTTCCAAAAGCATCTGCTTATTTTGCATGTGATCCTAGTAAGGTTGGCTGACTGAAAGTTAAGAAAGAAGTGCCGATCGCCCGCATTAAATGTTGGCGTGACCATGCCTCCTTTCTATTCACTAAAGGGAACTCCAAGCTGGAGTGCCTGGTAAAACGGCTTGTGAAGGGGGTCTTTAGACCAGCTGTCGCTTCCTTCAGGTTCCTGGGGAAAATTTTACCTGGACACAACTTACTACATGGGTTAATCTTTGATAAATGGTATACATCTTTCAGTGCAGAAACGCCAACTGGAGTTGTTGGTTTCCGAAAATTCCGCGGAGGTTCGTTGGGGCGTTTTCTACTTAGTGTCACATAACCAGACGTCGAGTAGTAAGTCCCAAACGATTCATCAACTGACGATTCAGAAGAAGTCTTGATTTCAGACGGTCACACGAAAATGGTCGGAGGCTTATTTCTTCTCAGTCCGCTTACGTGCCCAGATAAGACATTTTTGTTCACAAAAGATTTCAGAGGAATTTTTCCGTGCACGACTTGGCCTGTTTATAGGCATCTTTCACATTTATTCCGGATAGTGCAGAAAACGTTCAGGCATTTTGAATAACCCGTGAGCCAATCTTTTGTGAATAAATGGAAAGGGTCATCATGGGGTCGACACCTTCAATGTGAAGGAGGTAGGCGACAATAAAGAAGACAGCTTGCACGGTTAGAACAACTCCTACTCCTTTTTAGCCGATGTTTGAAACACTTTCTTCCGCTGATTTAATTTTAAGCAGTCCGTTAGTAACAACCCAGTTGAACTTTCGATCCACAGACTTTTGCCGGTTGTTTCAACCGGTTTCACCTAAGGTTAGGAATAAACGGAGACTGATCACTGCCCGACTGTTCATTTTACGGTCATTCTGTCCACCAGATGCCTCAGTGATTATAAGAAGGTCAAGCGGGGAGGGACTCTCACTAGACTTATGCTACACCAGTGTACCGACATGTTGCGGCGACGCCGAATACCCTATCAGCTCCGTCGTGAATGCCGAGAATCCACTTTCACATTTCCGGTTGGAAGCCCACGACCAGGTTATCTTGGGTGCACCGAGGTCACCGACGATAAAAAGACGGGAAAATGCTGTAACCCTGGGAGTTGTTTTAACCCTGCACGTAGGGCTTCTTCATCGGACTCGTCACAAAAGTATGAACGATATATAATATTTACCCAAGTGTGTCCTGGACAAGCGCCCATGACCATAGGCATTGAGGGACTCTAGTTAAGAAAGACACCAGAGCCACCCTTGTTCCAGGGGCGGAGATGGCTCCGTAGTTAAATATACGGGAACATTTGCTTCACTTTTACTTACGCCGGCAGTGAGCCACGTCACCTATAAGCAAGGAAGTGCGACCAAGTTTTCAAAACGTAGTGTGATTTTCGGTAACTTTGTGATTGGGTTCAAACAGTTCATATACAGTCATTTAATGGGTATTTGTCCGTTTGGTCCTGCAAGTAAAGAGAGGGAAGAACTAAGGGAAGAGCCTGAGAGATACGACAGAAGATTTATGAGGGGACCATTAACATAGGTGGTACCAGGCGTGGTTTGTTCTGAAGAACTTTTCAGACAGTTTTCTTGCGCAATTGGGGGAGTGTCACTTCTGCTCAAACGCACATTAGCGTCCTCAAGGAGGGTATGACCACAATTTTGACATCACAATTCTTGGTCTCAGTGGTTTTTTAAACCTACTTCTTTGGACGGGTGACTGAAAGGTCCCGTTTCTGGAGAATTTGACTGTTTCATCTCTCAGAAAAGAAACTTCAGATGGAGCCACGGGCGTGGTGTCGTGAGGTCGACAGTGCAAATGACCAACAGAAAGAACCGCAGAAAGGCCTCTAATCTTGCTGAAAGTAACCCCAACATTCTTCTTCGCTAATGAGTGCTCAGAATGAAGCGTTTTATGAAGAGCTTGGTGGGTATCATGTCATGTGAGCTTTCACGTTTGCGCTGTTGTATTAAGAGCTAGCGATTAGAATGGCGCCGTTATTCTAAGCATCCCCGTTATATACTGAGGTAGAAATCACAATCGCAGTCCTCTGTGAGAACATAAATTTAGCCAAGGTTTCTGTTTGATTTCCAGTCAGCTGATCACTTTCCACCTTCTCTGGGTAAACGCGATCAAGGAAACGACCTGTAAGCTGCCATTTAATGAGCTCACAACTAGCGTTTCTTCCAACACCCGTTCGGATCTAAGCTCACTAGTCGTCTGGGAATCAAACGACATTCTGGTAGGTAGCAAACGTATGGCACACGCCAATACGAAGTTTGTGGGATCAGAGAAATAATGGAGATGCCAAGTTTGAATCGACTGGTTCAGCCGGAACTGAAGTTTTGATAATTGACCCCATGAACTAATTCCTCTCTCTACCAATGCCTTTTAGATCGTTTATGTAGCAGCCCGCTACTTCAAAAAATATATGGGGGCTATTGCCTCCGGGGCGAGTTTGACGCCAGGTAAGACAAGGAATATATGTACGTTTGGGGGCTCCTGTTTTGAACTAATTTCAGAGAATCTCGCGATGTTCACACTTTACACTCCCTGTGGAAGAAACGGAGTAAAATATGGGGTCAGGCAGAGCATCTGCCGTTTCGGACTTTCTACGTCTGTTGGTTTTCTGTGGCACGCACTTGTTCAGTGGGAAGCACGGTAGTGGCTTCAATCACCATATTACTACAGCCAGTACTGAGAACCAGGTTATTAGAAAATGTTCGTTGTGGCCTTCACTGAGATCAGTACACTTGAACTGGCATTATTTACAGCAAGTACGGCACTGCAAACCGTTTAGGACGGACATTAAACATTAGTAAAAAGGGGAAGTTCACACTACCTCGCTCAACATCTGCCGGATTCCAGCTTCGCTGAATCTGACGAACGTTGTCGTTCGCAGAAGCGAACACAGCGTCGGGTACCAATGTCTTAAGAAGAGCCCTGTTTTGCTGTTCCACTGAACTCACGTTCTACCTAATACCTGTGATCAAGTCGCTAGTCGCCATACAGAACTCGTGCTGACCGGGAAGGCAGGTTTCCCGGTCCGCCAACTCTCGTGAATCCTTGCCAATTAACAACGAACTAAGATGAAACCCAAACTAAACGGCATTTGGCCAAATATTAATACTTAAGTGCGCAATGCATGAAGTGGGCAAAAATATAAGTAAATGATGACAGCGAGGGGAGTTGAATTGTCATTAGCGTTGTCTGCATGAGGATGGCGACATACTCTGTTTCCAGTGAATGCTTTTCAAGTCAGCTGGATCCTGCTGGATAGCAAATTGCCTGATTAACTCTGAGGATGTAGGTTGTAATCCACCTGCAGGAAAAACACTGTCACTGTTACGTCACACAACCTGCCGAGTGTACCCGAAATTGGGGCAACCACTGAGAAAACTAATAGCGCGATAGCCGCTCTACAGCGATTGTTTGCTCAATTCTAACAATCGTGCTTTAAAAGGCCGTACAGCAGCTTCATTCGTACTCGCCTTGACCTCCTCGCTTATAGAAGGCCAAATTTATTCCGAGAACAGTTCACAGGCGTGCGACGGACACAGTTCCTGAGTCGTGTACCAACCCGGAGGTTCTCCTGGCCTGTCTGCAGTATGATGTGCAAGGTATTTCCAAAAGTCATTGCTGCCTGGTTTGCCCAAGCTATTAAGGAAGTTCGCATGATGTATGCTACCGACTGTTAGCCCGCATGTCATGTGACTACAGCTCTAACCCAAGCCATACATGCCTCTGGTTTGCTGGCTGGTTAACGACTGGCCTTTAGCCTGCTCGGCTAATTCACCTGCCGGTCCCATTTGAAGTGCTGTAAGGGACCTCTCGTATATTTCGTCGATCAACTATCAGGATTTTATTACCAAAAAACCACTCTTAATTTTGAGTCCGCCAAGTTCGTACCTGGAAGAAAACGACCTAAAGCGTTGAGCGCTGGATTGGAGTACGGCTCTTAGCTTTTGGCCGCTTTGCGAACTAAACCTCTTCTCTCCTCAGTTTCGTCGAGGAGGGGGTGATTCAATACCAGTGTTTGTGATTCTATAGATCTCAAAGCGTCCACTCGGAATCCCTATTGCTCTCACAGATGCTAGCTTACTCAGCGACATCCTTTGAAATGAAACATCCAACATAGCAGACTCTAGCTAGGGTGCAGGTTTGTAAAGTTTGGAACTCGTTGCTAGACCACATCGTGTGTGCTACGACATTTGCTGCGACTGAAATTCGTTTAGGTCGCTATCCTCGCCCCTGACCCGAGTTCTTGCATGCTCCACTACACATAACCACATGTTTATGTCTGCCGGTTGATCAACTGACACCGAGTCATACACGCCGAGCCATGCATACCACTGTACGGGGAATCCAGGAGAACACTCGCCTACCGTAGACTCGCGTTAACCTACGGGTGGCTCGTTATTAACCTTTTTGATAACGGAGTCCCCTGATGATCCGTGTCGACTGGCGCTCGACAGAGGAAACAGCATGACACTAAAAATCCACCATCTAAAACTAGAGGTCCAACACAGAAGGTTAAAATGCAGACAGCGTTTTATCACTGCGCGTTTGCAAGGCTTGGAGTGTTCTGCCAGACAATATTGTTTTTGCCAACCCTGGAACAATTTCCGAGGTTTGCACTGATCGACATCTATTGCATTTTTCGGAGGTTTGGAAGTTTCTTTTAAGGAAGTAGACACGACCAACCAGCGGAATAGTCAGAAGGCCAGATCTTTGGGGCTGAAGTGCATGCGGATGAATTTTTTGCAGCCTGCTCAGCAAGAGAGACGAGCTGCAAACAGCGATCCACTAGAGGGATATTTGCTTTTCACAGAGACCTGGCTCAACGAAGAAACAGATCTGCGGGATCGGGTGCGTGGTTTCCTATGGTAATGCAGGGACCGTGACAATGCAGCCGGGGGCGGCTGCCTATTGTCGATCAAACGTTCCATAAGGCAGTTATCCGTGAAATATAACTGCAGTTGCTTGGGTGTTCAAACCGTTGTCGGCCTACTTCACGTCAATCCCCATTAATAGTTTTCGGAGCGTACCGCAGTCCGGGTGCAACACCAGACAGAGACGAAGCATTACTGGAGTCACTTCAGTCGGCATGTCAGCCAGGCTATCACCTGCTCGTTTGGGGAGATTTCCATGCCTCTAAAGTTAACTGGTTATCGGGACCTGTTAGTGGTAAAGGGTTTGATCACAAACTGCTCGACATAGTCAATGAATTCACACTAACGCAGCATGTGAGAGTAGCCGCGAGATCTCGACCCGGTCAGATGGTCTCAGTGTCAGACTTGATCCCAACTCTACACTGCACGGACGTCACGGACGTCTTGCCCGCAGCACCACTGGAAAAGAGTGATAACGTAACGATTTATTTTTCGTTCCAATTTTCCCTGTTAGTAAAGTAGGCACACAAAGTGCGAATGTTTCACCTAATAGACAACAAGAAACCAATATTGGAAGCTGATAAGATAGCCCGGAAGAGAACGGTCCCCACAGAGGACGTCGACAGTCTATAGTCGATCTATGTCCGTAACATCCGGGTTCTTACAACTAAGAACGTCCCTCACAAACAGGTCGGAGGAAGAGGTCAGAAGCTATGGGTTCGTTCGACCGTCTAGAGAGCTTCCCAGAGTAAGCATATGGCATGAAAGGCATATATAGAACATAAGGGGTTCAAAAGCTTCATGAGTTACAGAAAGGCTCGAAATGAATCAGTCAGGGTAGCAAGAAATGCTCTTCTAGTCTATGGGCCCAACCTAGCGCAATATATTAAACAGAACCCTGAGGTTTGTGGTTATGCTCAGTCCAGATCCTCCCTACGAAAGGAAATTGGAACCACACTGTCCTATAACTTGGAGGTCACATCGACTGCCAAGGGTATAGCGGACACGTTTATGGCACAGGTTCAAAGTGTTTATCGCTCAGACAACGAAGCACCAGAGCCTCGGTCTAACGCTGTGAGCCTGCTTATGGTGGATCAGGTCATTTCCCTCCAGGCAGTTGAGCAAACAATATCCAAGCTGAACAGCACAAAGTTCGCAGGACCTGACCACGTCTATCGAGCAGTCCCAAAACCTCTGGTCAAAGTGTTGGCCTCGCCACTTGTCCAACTGTTCATTCCCACATTAGAAACGGGGATAATGGTGACAGACTTGAAAGAAGCCATTATAACTCCCATCTTCAAAGATGGCATCCGATTTTTGTGGTTATGCTCAGTCCAGATCCTCCCTACGAAAGGAAATTGGGACCACACTGTCCTATAACTTGGAGGTCACATCGACTGCCAAGGGTATAGCGGACACGTTTATGGCACAGGTTCAAAGTGTTTATCGCTCAGACAACGAAGCACCAGAGCCTCGGTCTAACGCTGTGAGCCTGCTTATGGTGGATCAGGTCATTTCCCTCCAGGCAGTTGAGCAAACAATATCCAAGCTGAACAGCACAAAGTTCGCAGGACCTGACCACGTCTATCGAGCAGTCCCAAAACCTCTGGTCAAAGTGTTGGCCTCGCCACTTGTCCAACTGTTCATTCCCACATTAGAAACGGGGATAATGGTGACAGACTTGAAAGAAGCCATTATAACTCCCATCTTCAAAGATGGCATCCGATTAGAGGTTGGAAATTACCGACCAGTAAGCCTGATTTGGGTCGTGAGCAAAATTTTCGAAAGAATATTACGAGAGAGGATCTGCAAGTTTCTCTGCGGACGAAAATTCTTCAGAGCTCCTCAACATGGTCTCCTAAGGGGGAGATCCTGTCTTACCAATTTGCTGACGATTTAGACACTATCTCAGAGAAAGTGGATTAAGGAGAAGCGGTCGAGGTGTGCTATCTGAACTTTCAGGAAGCCTTCGATTCTGTCAACTACAAGCTTCTGTGCTGAAAACTCTGGGAAGCTGGAATCCCTCCTAGAATCCGCAGATGGATTCAGGCGTTTCTGGTTGAAAGGTCGTGTAAAGTAGGGGTGTGAGGATCACTGTCGGACAAAGGTTCACCGTTGAGTGGAGTTCTTCAGAGGTCAATCCTCGACCCTCTGCTTTTCCTGGTATACATAAACGATCTGACCAACGAAGTAGTTTGACGATATTATCTGTATGCAGATGATATAAAGCTGGTCGGGAGTTCATTGACCTCGCCCGCTCTCCAAGGGAACATTCTAAAAATGTGCAAATAGACATTAAATTAGGATCTACCGCTGAACGCTCCCAAAAGTCGTATTCTCGCCAAAGCTCCCCAGCCAACGTCCAGATAGTTGAGGGATACACATGGACAAACAGTTGAACTAACAACTAAGTAGCAAACAGGAGACTCAGGTATCTTAGTCACTAGTACGTGTGCTCCATCTGCTTAGTGTACCCCATCTGCGACAAAAGCGCGTTGAACGTTATATCGACTGAAATCGGCGATCGCTAACCTGCGTCCAGAGGTGTTCATTCCACTGTGCTCGGCTTCAGTTTGCCCCCACTTGGGATATTTCGTCCAAGCTTCGTCACCGTATCTTCAAAAGGACATAGCTGCCTTCGAAAAAGTACGAAAGCTTGTCACACGTACCGTATGGGGTATGAAGGGTTTAAGCTACCAAGACCGACTAAGTTCGCTGAACTTATTTTCGCTCGAACGCTGGCGAGTAAGAGGAGACCATATCGAAATGTACAAAATTACCCACCACACTGGAACAAGCTTCATGGAGAGTTTGTTCGAGATGCGTCGGGACAGAGACATAAGTGGTCATAGTTTCACAGTCAAGAAAACAAGATCACGGTTGGCTGTCCAGTATAACTTTTACACTAACCGGGTAGTCAACTCGTGGAACAAGTTGCCTGCAAAAATCGTTCAGGTCGCGAGCGTAGATATATTTAGAATACAACTAAACACATATTGTAACAACCTTTTTACTACTTTGTACCGATCGAAGTATGATTTGTTTCTTCTGTTTAGAGCAGTCAGGTTTTGATAAACCTCTTCTTCTGTTCGTACCAATAGACCACAACTGAACGCATCAACAGAAAACGCAGTCCCGTCAATCTTCGGATCACACCAGTCAAGCATCGGGACGTCAACAGTGTGGAGTTGAGACGGGCTATGGCCGGTCAGTTACGAACAACGCAACGGGTAGACGAGAAATATATTGTCGATACGTAAAATCGACGAGAGCGAGATGAAACGTCAAGCGGGCAGGCACCGGAGCAGAAGCGTTCGAGTGCGCGGGTGACATGCCAGTAACCATACTAGTTCAACCAAACGTTCAAGCGCATACAAAATGGAGGGAGGAGAAAGAGTACGAATGCTAACTGTGACTTCAACGCAGTTAGCAATGAACAAACAGGGTCGCTACATTAGACGCAGGCCTTCACCAGGTCCTGAATTTGAAATTTGAAATGTGGATGCTGCAACCTTTCCTCCCATGTCAGCCCANGACGCAGGCCTTCACCAGGTCCTGAATTTGAAATTTGAAATGTGGATGCTGCAACCTTTCCTCCCATGTCAGCCCATTGCTAAGGACCTCAACGTTCTAAGTTTCGAGGTATGGAACTTTCAAATGTTTCAGCTCCCCACTTACTTTTTCAACCCATGTAACCCACTGTACTTTACGTGTATGGCAGCAGTAGGCATTCACCTGTTCTCTGGAACAATCAAGATAGGTTGGGACATGTAAATGCCAAAAGAGTCCTTGTCTGCAGAAACGAAACTATCGAAAGCTGTTGCTTTACACTTCCGCCTACCGGCCAACGAACACACTAAAGTAGGTGAAACCGAAGGTTAATTTCTGATTGGTTTGTGTAGGTCTGCTATTAACCGGTCCCGGAATCGGTTTATTTTAACTCTTGGCCTGTATTGTGGTTTGTCGAGTCTGAGGTTAGAGCATGGGTGGCGTACAGTCTGTTGCTATTGGCGTAAGCTGCTTGATTTGCTGATAACTTGTGCTTCAGCTGGGCAGCTTTTTTGGAGTTTCTGCTGCTCTTGCTGGGACCGGCGCACTTTTGTGGTATTTCCTGGGCCGTCGCTCTGCGAAAATAACATTGGTAGATCCAAATGTAAAACACGCCATGCGTGTTGTCGATAGACAAGTAATCATCGTTCTCGAATAACCTTCGCCAAAGTTTATTACTTCAGATACAATGTTCTTGAAACTAGGCTTAGATACTCCGGATCACATTCTTGGTTTGCCAGTTGGTATGCTCCATTTTCTCACGTTTTCATTTGCAAAGGAAACCACATATTTCTAAGCGCTCGTATCAATGGCGAGTTAGTTGTCCGTCCATATACACCAATCTCTTTGGATACCCAGAAGGGTTATGTTGACTTTGTCATTAAGGTAAGTCCTTTTTTCTTGCGTAGACTTTAACCGAATATGCGGTTTAACCACACAGACCACAATTCCTAGGGTGAAATTCATTTAGATTTCGATGCATTCACCCAGAGCTCATGTATACTGTTTGCTATGGTTATAAACGAGTCTCTGCCTCACACAATGCCCCCCTCAACATGGTTGTTAAAACATTTCGTAGTTTCTATAAAGACTTCATCCCAGGGGCGAAAGTTCAGCTAAGTATATTGAAACACAATGCATAAGTTAAACAGTGTAGATTATTCAGTGAACGGTTTCAGTTGGCACACTAGTTTAAGTGCGTGAGTTGCTTCACGCACCCAGTTTAGTTTGCTACACTCACAAACCACGACCATGTGACTGTAGCTTGCATTTGTTTTTGACAGCCATTAGGAATACAGATGAGCTACTCAAAAATGTTTTGCAGGTTAAATGTTTTTTGGGTGATTTCGAGTCTTTTCTAATTTTCGCATAACTGCTGATGTATTGACTGGTTTATGGGTTCCAGTGAGGTTTGTTGGAACTGATCCAACAAAATAAAACCCTGTCAGTGATAACCGTCGACAATTGATCGACAATAAAAAGCAAAATTTCGGCTCGCTGACTCCGTGTATTATAACCGACTCTGGAAAGTAGTGTACAGAGAAACACATCAAGCTAGTGTGGCACGGAGCGAGTTGTGTTTTTAGCCCCGGGCCAGATGTTACAAAATGGGTAGCTTGACTAAAACAAAAGCAGGTACAAAACCAAAATAATCGAAAATGTACAGATGAATGCGACTATGAAAATATTATTTATTATAGTCGCTACAGGTTTCCAGTCTCATGTGGAACAGCGATCATGACCATCCGTGCAAGTACTTATACTGAAGTTGTGGATGCGGATACGGTGATTCAACTAGGTAGACTTACTGAACTCAGTGAATACCTCTATCTTTCACCGCTTATTCTCAACCTCCTCGTTTCCTCTTCCTTCCTTCATGTGTCCGGCACCATAGTGACAGTGGGTTAATAAAATGAGTACACTCATTCTTACAAGAAAATGTGTGAGAGTAAGGGACAACGGTAGTTGCAAGGGACTAGTAAGTGTGAGTTGAAAAAATAAATTCATGTCTTGCGAATGATTTAAAAAGAAAAAGAATGGCGGTAGTTCGGATAATTGTTAGAAGTGGGGAATGACAGTATACTGCTGGCGGACGTGCAGGAGATACCGAAGGGATACATGTGTATATATGGACATATGAATTTACCCACGTCCGTGGATATTATGGTTATGGCTGTCGTTAATCCTAACAGTTGCCCACGAATTGGTAGATCAGTAAGGAAATACAAGCTTATGAAGAAACCTGAGGCAATAACAGTAGGAACACGAAGAAAACTTAACAACTTTAGGGATACAAACTAGTCGTTAACTACAACATGCTGCTACGTTAGGGGGCGTTTTCACCCAGCGGTTCGGGTGACCACAAACTTTCCAACCTGGAAGACAGCACCTACCAACTTTGTTCAGCATGACGAATATCGTTTTCATCATCGCCTAATCACCTTGTGGTTTCCTGAAACCGTTAATGAGCGTCTTGAACAGTTCGTGGTGAGTCAGAAGTTGTACCAGCCCACGGAGTGCATGGCTGAATAAGTATAAACTGCGGTCCCATTACTTCAGTTATCGTTCACGGCCTTGAACATCTCCCAAATATTCGTCGACAGACACTCGCGTCAATCACACAATCAGCTCATTTCATAAACGTCTAGTTTGTGGGACCAAAAGTGGTTGAATATCATGTGTTTGTATACATTTTTGTAAGTGACCGGACTCTCCCAATCGTCAAACAAAATTAACTCCGCTGGCGTTGTAAACCCTGCTCTTGGTGGACAATTGGGAGTCCTTGAGACGCTACGAAAGTCAGAGAATAATGAATACACTGCCTGTTTCCACTATCCTAGTGGACTTCTGCTCAGTATTATTATAATTTGGTAAGCTGATATTACCCGATTAGGTGAAACGGTCGGTGGCCTCAAACGACCTCCATGCACCAACAAGAGTGGGTTCAGGACCAACTCAATCTTTTTAGAACTCTACACTTCAAAAGTGCGAAGTACAAACCACACAGGTAACTTTAGGTAACCGATTCTACTTGTTGCTACAAACGAATTAAATAGTTTAGTATCGGCGACATACAAGTCGGCTTACTATCTGACGGAAGCTTCGCTTTGAATTCTTCGGAACCTCCGTGTAAGTTGTGTGACGTCACCTTTCATGCAGTCGATGTTGGGGCACCCTCGTAGAGTGAAGTGAAGTACTGTCGGGCTCGCTACCGATAAACGCGCACTCAGCACGGGTATACGATGACTTAAACAAACTACTTCACTGAAACGTTTCTGCAGTGGAGGCAGCCGCAAACCATATATCGGGTTTCCAAATCGTTGGCTGAGAAAAGGAATCCTGATGCTTAAATGTCCGCCGCAAGATGATTTGGTGGATATACTTACGGCCAGATCAGGAGCCTGCCTGTTTCTTTATTTGGTTTGTCTATTTTTTGGAGGCCGTCGTATTGGGACACGTGAGCTTCCTGAATAAATGAAAAGCAAGGCTTATGCTTATTCCCAAATCGGCATATTTATTTCTAACTTTTGTTAGTTGGAAATCAACCCAATTTTAAGACCAAACACCAGTACTATCTATTTGCGGCCCTCATCTCCAGGTCGAGGTTTTCGCCTTGACGGATATCATTGATTGCGTTTTACCTTTGTTGATGTACCTCAGCAGTGTGTGTATACTTGTTCAGATTAGAACTTGAACTCAGGACTGGTGCTTATAACGCGCCGCTATGTTAAATACCACTTCATTTGCTCGATCCGTCATTTTTGTACATCACTATGGAGCTGCGTATGGTTTAAGATTCCGTTGGTATTCAGCTTTTAACGGTCTAGCATTCTGACTTAGTTCACTTAATTACGTTGTAACTATTTCTGTTAGACAATCAGCATCATGAGATTGTCGCTTACACTTCTTTGCAACCTCCCGTTTGACCTACTGGGTTACTCGTCAGTTAAATACCATCATTAAGCACGTACTGTCAGGATAATCCGCGAAAGTAGAAAAAACTTGGTCATTCACGTTTTTCCCGCCTTTGATGTTGTGTGTGTTGTTTTCCAGGTAAATTCTCTATCTTCTTTTATCGCTCACACGTAGCCACAGAACAAGATAATGCACATACTGTTTAACTTCCTAACGAGATTGCTGTAGTCAACCCACCTCTTCCCTAGTTTCTTGAAACCACATATCCCAAAGTTAATCCCTTATAACACTAACGTCACCTGTCCTAGTTGCTAAGTGATATTTCATCAATGCAGCCTTTCCATGCAGCCTTTCCATGGATATCTGTTGCCTCTCTAAGGCTCGCATTCATGGTCCAAGGGTTATGACACACCTGTATTATCGGCCTAACATTTCATCGTGTGTTCACGATTTGTGTATCTGGTGAACCTGTGACTTAAATGGTGTTGAGGTTGCACTAGTCTAACAGGCTAAAGCCGAGGTTCGTGGTTGAATCACAGTCAGTAACCAGCCCTGTGTCATCAGTCTGGAACAGTGTTTTTTAAATTGGGTATTGTTCGGACAGTATGGAGACAGGAGCGCTTGAATTTTCTGAATATGGGGACGTAAGGTTTTTCCAAGTAGTTTTCAATATGCTTTTTACAGGCTAATACAGCTGCACCAGACTGAGCCATCGTGATCGCCCTTGAACCCATGTATATTTATGTGGAAATGTATTATTTGCGTCAAGTTGTCACTGGATTCCACCGTTCACATACTGCATATCTGGCGAAGGAAGGCGCTGCGTTTAAAAATTCCTAGGTGGACGAAATTGTTCTTGAAACGCGGAAGGACCGTTGGCTAGACACCTTTCGGAGTTTGGTCTAGCAGATGTATTCAGCGTAAATAGGCGTCAAGCGGAAAATCGATTTGTTCGTTATTTCTGCCTGTGTTACTCTGTGACTTCCGTGTGACAAAATTGTTAGACATCCTAGTGCTGACTGGGGATCAGATTGTCTGGTTCGGTCGCTTGGCAGTGGGCGACTTCTGGTTAGGATAATGGGGTGCGTCTGTTACGACCGTGTGCAGTCATTTGATATACATATATATATGTCGTGTTGGCGCGAAATTTACTTATAGCTAAGAGATGATGACGCCAATAAGAACACGTAAATGGCAGTATGCCATACATATAGGCCAATAAAAAAACTGTACTAGATGTTGGGAAATCCTGATGGCACTGTGGAGGTGATTGTTGTGTATTACTGCTTGAACAAATAAAGACTTACGAGATGTGAAGAAAGGATGGGTTGATGTGAACTTAATCCTTGACTTGTAATTTCTTTGCTGTATGAAGCTGTGCAGACCTCTGAGTCTAAATCTTCTCGATGCAAGTGTGTACCGTTTAGCTCGTGTTCTCCAGTCCAGGTGCGACTCTTTTTCGTTTCAAACCTCTGCTTACGTTAACACGTGTAAGAGGGCCTAATGGCTTTTTGGTTTGACAGTGCTCGTGACCAATGGCAGTCCTAAACCGCGTGCCTATGTGGGGGGATGCGAGACAAGATGGTACAGACACCAGTTTTGTCGGACGAGCTGGGCTTGCCAGCCGTGTCAGGTGTGTAATGAGTGAACACGGATGTTTATTAAGGTCACTTTACAGCTTGAAACATGGGCTAAGAGGTCATTAGACGTCGGGCCGCGTTGAGTTATCAAATACGACGTGTCAAAGCGGTTATTATTGCAGAAAAACAAAACTGTGTTGAGAATGTGTCAGTTATAAGTGTCCTGCCAATGGGACACCTACAGTCACACTGGTGCGTACGGATTCGCGACACGGACGCCATCGAATTCTGTCCTTCGACATATACCTAACTAAAGATGCTCATCATTCTTTGAACCCCAATCAGGGTGTCGAAAACGCCCTGCTGAAACAAGCTTCAGTGTCAGTTTCTTTGTCTTCAAGGTCCAACTCGTACATTGATCACCAGTCAACCGCTTCCAGCCTGGCCGACCAGTCTCAGCCAAGGCGTGGCGTGGAAAGCGTTGAGTTAGTATTCGTAAGATGTGTTTGAACCAACAAGGCCTATGAGGCGCGATCATTATGTTCTGGGGTTAAATGGGTCTATGCGTTCCAAAACCACGTCCACGAGCCTTGTCACTGCTGGCACGATGTTTCGATCACACTCCGCTAATCCTTCGGGGACATCAATTGCCTAAGGCAGACACCCTGGGAAGATCCTCCGCACGAATGGTTCATACTTTGCAACCATGCAGTGAGACCACTGGCGTAATGGCGTTACGCACTTGGCCTTTCATTGAGAGGCTTGAATCTTGTCGGCATAAGTTCAGCGAGACTGGACCTTGACGCAATGTGACGGCTTGTGCATTTGGATGACCTATTGAGCCAATATTGACGATGTGACGATCACGCCGATAGAATCATTCGCACCAGGCGGGCCAATAGATAAAGGTCAAACGAATTTCAGTCTACCGATCCTCCAGGTTGGAGCTCGGAAGAAGGTTGGCATTTTTTCGGGAAACATTACCAGTTTTGACATACTGAAGGGAACTCGCGGCCTTTCCGTACAGGATCTGAGGTCAAAAGCTTTGATTGATAAGTCTAGTCATTCTCCTGTCTGGGTCTTGGCGGTATTTCAGCCCACGTACAACCCCAAATATTGTAAATACCAATAATTCAATACTGCACCGGCCGTCTCGCAGTACAAACCTGTATAAAGCAGGGTGGATAGGCAAAAGCATGCTACCACTGATATCTCCCCCATTGTCCTATCAAATTTAGCTCTCAAGCCCTCCCAAACTATATTTCCAGTAATTACTCTGAAGGTCCCACAACAGGTATAACCATTCATAGTAACACTGCGGTGGTAAGTCCCATCCCTTACCATCCATTCTGTGGCCTCCCTCGTCCCTTGCTTAGATCCAGAAGGCGAGTTAATACAGGTGCTTCCAACTTTCGAATCCTAAAACATATAGATCAACAGGCCAGTTCCCCATGAACGCTAGACTCGTTGAATTTCGATATCTGCCACATTTTGGAAACTAGAACCTAAGACAGTAGTCAACGTATGGAACTAACAGCACTCACATTACCTATCCGACACTGGTTGTACGCTTCGGTTGACTTCACGATCGCCGCTGCCGTTCAGGCTGGAGTGCGTATAGTCCCCCAGTACAAGAGCCACGGCCGCGTTGGTAAATTGGATTCTGGTTTGCAATAAACTGTATTGTCCGCCTGGAAAGTTCTGTCAACGCCCAACTCTAGCCACCAAACCTATGTTCATTGTCTGTTTATGCCCCCAACCGAATGCAATGAATTCGGTGTCAGGGGGCGTCTCTAACTCTGATCTGGTTGCTCTCCTTCAGTCGACACATGGCCCTGTTGTCATTCTAGCCGGAGATATGAATACTCAGGTCGGCCGCCTTAATGAGGCCAAGTTTCGTTTAGGTGGTAGGTTGGATATAGCATTACATTGCCAGCATAATGGTGGGAGACTGTTGCTGCTGCACTCTGAGCGTGAACTCTATAGCCAGCACTAGTTATGGACATTGTGTCAGTGTTATACATGTCACTGCCCTTCTCTGAATCAGACTTGGTCTCAAATAGACCACATAACTGTGGTTGGGCTCCATTCAGGGCCGTCGTTGATTCACCTACTTGAATTCAGATCGAGCGTTCGTGCGTTGCTTTTTGGTTCTTACTTTTCCCAGGCGACGATCCTGTCAACAGCAGTGGTTGGCTGTTTGGAAACTGGCCGTGCCGTTTCTAATCCATAAGTACCAAACTAACCTAGAAAGCAGCCTTAGCAGTTCTTACCCCGGAAATCCTGACAGCTGGTGAACCCAAATATCAGACCATTCATGAAGCAGGTACTGCATCACACGGCAAAGTTTTTCATAGGTTAAACAAACAGTGGATCTCAGACAAAACCCTGGAGCTGTTAGATGCTAGACGAAACATTTCAAGCTCACCCGTGCTACGTGTCCAAGGCAACCGTCTGTCAGCGAAACCATCGGCAAGACATATGACACACTCATCCATAATGAGTCTAGAAGGTTAAACCACTGGGTGGAACACTCTGAGAGTCAATTTGGCTGGTCTGCTTCTACTGTGTTGCCGCCGCAAACTTGCAGCGTATCACCCTAGTCGGTAGATTTAGAGTCACCCGTGGGTCCGCAATTGCATTTCGGTTCTCAAACGTAATATGGCTGCTGGCCCAGATGATCTGGTGGCGGCAAACAGAGTAGGGAAACGTTATTGGAAGCCTTCACTCACTTGTTTCATCTCGTGTGGACGACAGAGACCATACCTATGTGTTTGGGTCACTTGACAGTAGTTCTCATATTTCAGGAAAGCCGCCCATGGCTTTTGCGGTAACCATAAGCCGGGGTAGCTTGACCCCAGTCATTTCTAGGGTTCGGACATCCATTATACTTCATCAGCCCACTGCAGTTTGGGAGGCAGAAATTAAGGTAGAACAGGCGGGCTTTCGCCTTGAACGGGGGTGTATTGATCGGATTTTTACTCTTCGCCAAACTCCGTAGCAGCGTCATGTGTACCACCGGCCAGCAATTGCCAGATTTCTTATTTATAAAGATGCGTTCGATTCGGTGGGTCGATCTACACTTTTGGAGTCGAGTGAACGCAAGGGTATACCGACCAAGTATGGAGATATACTGTCGGCGCTTTGTTCCTATATTTCAGCTCAGGTTAGGGTCTACGGTGAACTCTCTGACAGTCTTTACACCAGCAGCGGCGTACATCAAGGCTGTCCACTTTCACCGTTTTTGTTTATTTTTTCCATAGACGAAGTAATGGAGGACTGTGTGTGACACTCACAGGATGTTTGGTTTTGACCTGCCGCCTGGTAGGAGACTTACTGATCTTGATCATGCTGGTGACAAAGTGTTGCTGTTTGGCACCTTCAGAACAACCTGGACAATGTAGGTCGTTATTTTGCACCGTGCTAAGTAATCCGGGATATGCTTTGCTGCCTCAAATTGCAAAGTGCCTGTGCAAGATTGATGTGATTACGTGATTTTAATGATGGCTAATGAAACCATGGAGGTTTTTGACCGTTTTTTGTACTTGGGAAGCTGTATTAGCGGTAGCGGGAGTATAGGGAATGAAGTGGAAGCATGTATCTCTAAGGTTAGGGCGGTATTCGCTAACCTGGAGCACCTATGGCGATAGGGAAGTATCTTTATGAGTTTTAAGGATAGCATATATAAGGCGACAGTGTGAGCTGTGTTACCTTAAGGCAACGAAACTTAGCCACTCAGGTTAGAAAGCATGAATCGTCTTCAGGTGTTCGCCTACCAATGTCTGCACTCGGTTGCTCGCATCGGGTGGCACCAACGAGTGAGCAACAAAGGGGTTAAGAAGCAGGTATTTGGCGTTATTTATCAAACGAGTTCTTTTGTCCAATCCTTACAATTGCATACACTTAAATGACTGAACCGTTTATTAAGGATGCCAGCTAGTAGTCTTTCACACCAAGCAGTTTACTGATGCTGCGGCCGACTAATGTGAGGTGCGAGGTGGGCAGATGATGATCTGGCGTAGAGAAGTGAAGCTGTTCACCAAGGCTCGGCCTGTTGAAGTCGGATTTGTCTCTCAGGCTGAAGACCTCACGATTCACAGAATGGGTGGTAGGAGACGTTAGGTGAGATGGCGATTAATCGGGATCAGTGACGTGAATGTTGTCGTTGCAGAGTTATTTGTGAAACAAATCCACTTACTGACGTGTTGGCAGTGAAAGTCGTAAGGAAGCTACCGTACTGATAACGTCTTACTTTCACCTATGGCTCGGTTGTTTGTTTGCAAAGTGTAGGCACCTTGGCTCTGAAATGTTGAATGTAGACGGCTGCTTTTTTGTTTTGTTTTCCTTCACTGGGATTGCTTTGGACGTCAGCGGAAACCACTAATGTATTGCTATGTGTGATGATGACATGAGCTGTCCCAGCCTTATAGAGCACGTTTGTCATTCCTTGTGGCGTTTGAGTGTTATATACAGTTCCGAACTATCCAACGGCTCACTATCAAGGATGGGAGCTGGCGAACAGCCTTGGCACTTGGAGAGTACAAGAGCCTTATGGTATTAACAAACTTAGGCCTTCAGCTTGTTTAAACTGTTCTGGGATTTTCACGAGCTCTCCACGATTGAAAGCGATATCGTCTGCCTGTTATTTTCCTTAAAGTCGAGTGCCCAGGAGCATTTTCATATCACCATATGCGAAATCTGTCAGAAGCTACCGTAGGACCTCGTCTGATGTGAAATTGCCTGGTAAAGGCCAGGTGAACAACCTTGTCATACTACACTTGAGATGCCGAAGACCGGTGGTAAGTTGTGGCTCGTTCTAAGTAGGCCATAGATGTAACGGTGAATTATTTTCAGGTTGTGTGCGTACTTCTTAGGTGCACCCTTCCTCGACAGACAGCTTTAGAATGCAACTCTACTGGCCGAATCTCGACCCCTTGTCGTGAGTAAATAGTTTCGGGTTAACAACATGGCGTCTTCCCACCTCCCTAATCACCCTTGTCATTAAATCGTTCAATTCGCAGGTTGTTAAAGAAATGTGGTTACAAACCGTCAATTGTACCGGACTGTATAATTTAATCCATTCAACGCCCTGAATGATTTCGTGTTGTATTCCTCTGGATACTGACGTCTCCACCCCAAACGTATCGATAGGGCTACACATGCACACCAGTTGTCACTAATACCTCCGGCGTGCGTTAGTCTATCACCACTGTCTGTCGTGTCCACCGACGCCAGCAATCATTTGCCGCGAACTTATGATGCCTTTCTTAAGGTGAGTGCAGATTTATATAGATTATCCGACGGGAACACTGCACTCGCCTTGATTTTCTCGGCTTCATTCAACATTTGTGATACTTACCTGCGACACCCTTCTTCTGGCGAGAACAGTATTTCCTGTAAGTACATGCGGGCAAACGTCGGAATGCTTTAAGCATTCCGACATGTTTGCCCGCATGTTCGGGAAGTTTAGTAGATCCATCGTGTTTCGAAGACGAATGCATTCGTGTCTACTGGAAGCATATCCGAGCTACGAGTATCAAGAAGCTTGACGATATGTGGTAGGAATGTTGTTCGGATGTATAGATCATCTCGATGCGAGAAAAGGTGAACGGGGCACTTTTAACTATGGTTTAGTCTTCGTCAACACAGCCGACTCCAATGTAGTCTATGGACATTAACTGTAGGCTCATCCTCAGAGATACTCTGCGAGGTATTTCGACTTCGGTCGAGCCGCGGGCCACCGCTGTCTCCCAACTCTTCTGGGGTGGTGGCGCTGTGTTCAATCAGCAGCCAACTCAAATTGTTCGTTAAATTTGACCTCGCGATTCTGTTCTATAAACCTGATATACGTCTGTCGTCTCCCTCTTTGAAAGGAGTCCACTTCGTGTTTACTCCAGCCGCCGGGGGTAAGCTTGATTTTCGCTTCATCGAAGATTCTGGCCTTGGTAATCCGGAGCGGACCCTTTCTAGTGTATCCGCGACTGCATCGATAAACTCTTGGCTATTCGTCATGCACTCGAATTTTAACAGCCTGGTGTAGGTTGTCTTAGACACTCCTGACATTCGACGCTGTTATTGGAGCTGATCTCTGATTTCGTCTTTTAAAAAAGTGTTTGTCTGATCACCAGCAATGTTAGAAACGACTGCCTTTTTCTCTTTCTCTTTATCACGGAGTAAGTTCGGAAGACTGTATTGGGAGCCTAGTATTCAGGTGGTGTCGAGTTTCTCTCAGGTGATAAACCTGAAAATTCACATTATGCTAACAACTCCACTATATGACGACTCATAGGCAACGCAAATTGCTTTAAGGGGATCGGAGGTATCAAATCTTTCACATGGAGATGGTTTTGCCACTCTAAAAGTACAAAGTCCAGGATTTATGGAGGTGTACCTGTGCTCGTTCTTGGTGGTGACTTGTTGGAGTTTGAATAAGTCCGGTTATTTGCATAGTTGTTGGTAGTGGTGTGAGTTGGGCGATCTCAGAATGGCGTTTGCTAACTCTCATCGTTTATGGTAGCGAGAATTCCTGAGCCTCTGCGCGAAAAGACGGCTGCACTCTTCATCCGTACTTTCTGTCTTGCTATGTATGGTTGCGAAATACGGCCTGTGCGGGTGGACGATGTTCACGGACCATCCGCCTCTGACTGCATGCGATTGCTGGTGTGTGATGTAATCACCATGTGAACCACAGTGATACCCATTAATAGATCTTCAGGGACCTTAATATGATCGTCTCTGTACCCAACGTAGTCTGTCGCTATCGAATTCGTCGTCCCGAACACGCATTACATATATCACCATGCCGCTTTACTCGTCTAGCCTTATTTACGGAACCTGGAATCGGTTGGGAAAGACAGGTCGGTAACCAAACATTTGCCTAAGGCTAAGACATTAAGCATCTGATATTAGGGCTAGTCCCTATTCACTCAACGCGTCTCTACGGTTTAGGACTCTGGGACTGGCTATGGTTAGGAGCACCTCCTGACATGGCACTGAGTCGTAATAAGTGGCTTCTGTATGGAGAATTTATTACACCTAATGTACTAACCCGTTTCTCTATGGTTGTCTCATGTTGTGTGGCACTGTGCTCACTCCTGTACAAGATCTTGCGTTGTATATACTCGATGGTCGATTCGGTTGCCACCTGGTCGGTTTATGTTTTGAGGCAGATTGTTGGGTAATTTCAAGTGGCCAACTAGTAATCCAGCTGCACTTGGACCGTTTATCCTCATGAGTATGTTAGTTGACAACAAAAACCACGATATTAGTTGCGTCGTAGAATTCCGATGTAGTTGAATACTGTTGCATATGAGAGTTTAACAACTACGCTGACTTGTTCAGTTGACTATAAGCAAATCGGAGACATCATAATTTTAAAAGACAGTAGTAGCTGTACTGGTGGTAAGTAAATTGAGCGTCTTAATTAAGTGCCGGTCGTTTTTACTTTTTCTATCCCTTCTGTTACCATTGTAAGAGATGGGCTAACTTTGGTGTGTGGTTTTAATTTAGGAACGGTCCTTACTGGTTCGCTAAGATTAATCATAATTTTACTGAGCTGGCGGAAATAAATACCTTAGTGTAGTGGAAGTTCATTCCACGTCATTGTTGTAGTGAGTCACGGCCCAAGTTACACCACCTGATCAGGCTCATAGTCGTCATGAATGAATGAATGTAACGGACTTATAGTCAACTCGGGGCGCACTTGTTCATTAATCACTACTTGTTAGAAAACTAACTTCCGTGTACCCATGTTTTTGTTTCCAAACATACATCTGACCTTGTATATATTGGCTTTTTTGCCCGTCCTTACAACCGATTAATATACAGTCAGTTCACAATTATTTTGTGAGCATTTTGCTATGGGTTAACAAGTAGCCAAGATGCTAATATAATGCAATATGTGCTCCTTGCAACCAGATTAGAAAATAAGACCCGAAATCGACTGAAAACGAAGGAATATGCATCAGGGTTACAAACAAAGGC
The DNA here is from genome assembly GCA_008508345.1 of Paragonimus westermani. Taxonomy (NCBI): domain Eukaryota; kingdom Metazoa; phylum Platyhelminthes; class Trematoda; order Plagiorchiida; family Troglotrematidae; genus Paragonimus; species Paragonimus westermani. Next base: position 108,994 of record QNGE01002005.1, on the reverse strand, counting down.
AGTCGTGCTGTGTTTGCTCCGTAGACAAGAATATACACTTACTAAGAAGCAAGGTAAACTTTGCATGCAATAAGTCTTTTCAATAAAGTGATTAATGTAGGTAACCAAACGTTCCCTTACAGCGTGAAATTGAGTTTTCTCATCTATTGCCGTTATTCTAGGTCTACAAGGCCAATGTCGATCCGAATTTCCCGAACGGTGGTAAAATGTCTCAATATTTAATGAGTATCCCACTCGCACAGTACGTGGATCTGCGTGGCCCAGCAGGAAATTTGCATTATGAGGGCAAAGGTTAGTTGTACTACTGGTTACATTGCTGAATCGAAATCGGCTGTCATTTGTATGCTCAAATGTGCACGTTCTGAAACGTACAGTCGTTTATCGGTTACCGTATCCGTGTTATAAGTGTGGTTTTTGAAGGAAAGCGCTGAAGCCACTCATTCATTTTTGTACTATGTATGTATTTGGTTGTTTAGTTGCACAATGATGAGCCATCAGTGTCAGCTGCCTTGTATTNCCGCGTTGAGGTATTCGGCCGAGCGTTCGAAAACTCGCACCTCCGACCTGACAATCCACCACCTGACGATAAGGTGGTTGTGTATTCCACCCGCCTGTTTACAGTCATGTGACCATTTTCCCCAGGTTCCATTAAATTAGTAGTATAGATGAGACTCAATTTTAGAAATCTCGGCCTCAGCCGAATTCGAACCAGCAGCTCGTACCACACTCCTTAACGAGGCTTGTGCTTTACCAGCTGAATTAGAAAACTATACCGGGGGTCCATAGCTCTTGACTAAATGATCCGAGAGATCCGGTTTGATTATCTCAGAGGTTTATGCTAGGGTCCACCAATATGTATGAGCAAATGGTTCTTATCACCGGCCCGAGGCCCAAATTCCTCACAATTGAGTCTTGTCCAAACTGTCAGATCTGCTCAATAGCTCATTAGTAAGTCATTAGTAGCTCCACTGCAGGTCAAATGGATGTGCTTGTTCGGTTAATGCTGGTGGCTAGTTTTGTCAGTTAACCTTTAAACATTCCAACAATTAAATGGTAGGTCGGGTCCCATTGGTAATTACGATCCATACGGCGATCGATATTCGTTTATACCGTTCCTTAGAAGGCTGAGTTAATGTGTTTCTTACTCCTCCAGCGCCAGTATCGAAGGTTCTTCAGAGTGAGAATAAAGACATAGGCGAACATGTTTTCGATCATTTGTTTTCAGGCCACTACAATTATATGAGTTAATAGAGTTAGATCGAGACATCGATGGGTTACGTCACGCTTTCCATTGGTTTGACCGCGCCGGTTGGCCATCGATCCAATGGATTTGTGGCCATGGTAGGTGCAGCGTCTGAACAAACCGTCTTTGATGACATAATATCGGGTCAATCACCCTGATTCCGATACCCTAGGTAGTACAAAGTTTTCCAATTCGGACAGCTTTTGATGGGTTGCCTGGCACGCGATATACCACTTTGAAGGCTTCGTCAATTTTTACCTGGTGCCCGCTTTCAACCAAATTAGGGAGAATAGCACTGTTGACCGATCGTGATTCCCCGTGTCCCAGCCACCGTGGATGGTATTCTCGGATTCGTTTCGAAAGCTGTCTTGGCGTTCGACCAATATAACCCCGCTCCACAGGAACAAGTGAATGACTAGGTGCACATAAATTAGGTCTGAACTGTCAGTCTCTCTTTGTTATGAAACCTGAGAATGGGGGATGTGAAAAATTGAATACGGAGTTCAGCAGTAGCATAGTTCCTGCTGAGTGGCTGATTGGCATTGCCACCTTTGAACGGCACTCGAATAAACACGATTTTTTTTCTTACCTCCTGCACTTCAGGCTTAAGTGATATTCTGATCATGTTTCTGGTGATAAATCGTTCCCGGTAGCCGTCATCATGAAGTACGTTCTTAATGAATTCCAGTTGTTTTTCTGGCGTATCCGCTGAACAAATTTTGTATGCTCTATCAGTTAGGCAGCACACCAGATTCCTCTTCTGTTTTAGGGGTACAAAACTGTGCACTGCCCTGTCCATGTACTCTTGCGATGAACCCTACGCTGAATAGTTCCGTCTACTCGTCAATGCAAACGAACATCTAGGGAAGATATCTCGTGTTCAGTCTTCTCCTCAAATGTAAACTTAACTGACTGGTGGACGCGATTGAATGTATCGAGTGTTGTGTACATATTAGTATCCGAACTGGCTACAATATATGTATATATATATCGTCTACGTATCGGTGGTATTGACTGAAATGATGTATTGAAGAGCGGTGCGTTCAAGCTTTCCCATGAATATATCGACCAGGAGTGGCCCCAGCGGGGATCCCATTGCCACACCATCTGTCTGCCGATACAGAACACCGTTGAACATCAGTTGTACGTTGAAAGTGCAACGGAGTAGAAGTTGTTTCAATTTCAATAGTGGCAACCCAATATCGATTCCGGTCTCAGACACGTAGTCGCAGATAAGATCGACAGTTTCTAGCAACGGTACTTCTGTGAATAGAGACACTACCGTCCAATGAGCATGATTTCTGTGGAGTCATGTTAACATTCTGTATGCAATCAACAAATTCAAACTTATCACGTATACTGAGCGGGGCAGAGTGCAATCGAGGTCCGTTTTAGATTTGCGTCTTAAACTGTTATTCATTTTTTCATTGACAGTATATTCTATGCTCATTTCAGGCGTGTTCAAAATCAAACCTGATACTTCTAGTCCTCCGAGGATTTACAAGTCTAAGTTCGTCAGCATGATCTGTGGTGGATCCGGGATCACACCTATGTACCAACTCATCAACTATATACTGAATGACGAAAAAGATTGTACCAAATTGGCCTTGTTGTTTGCCAACAAAGTAAGCATGTCAGTCTTCATTTGAGGGTTTTTCAGTGTGTTTTATGATATTTTTCGCCCATCCGGAGTGACACTAATTTTTCGATGGACTTACTCATGTTTTGATATAAACTGTAATCTGTTGGCCAACTACTAAAACAGATTTTTTCAGTTTTGTGTGTAATCCGGTGTACGGGTGGTTTTGGTTCCGGTCCGCAACTCATCCAACAAGTTCTCGTCCTTCATTAATTTTGTCAATTTTTGCTGGGAACTAGACGAAAATCACAGTAGTAAACAGGTGTGGGAATTTTGACATAATTGTGCTAATGGTGTACAACAATTTCATTAGAGGGTCACACGATATTCCAAACTGTTCATGCGATTGTTGGACATACTTGTGCTCTTCGTTCGCTCCCTAAACGTTGGCATCCTACGGGTATTCATCAATGATGTTTATACGTTTGCTAGTTACTGGCCCAAGCGTTTACATGATTCAGCTGCTACCGCTCTTATTACCCCCAAAGCATCCATTTTACGCTATGGATGACAATTTATGCGTAAGTGTGTAGAATTGTTATTCATCCGACTGAAGTTTTTTAAATCCGTATCAGATGTCTTATTTCCGGGCTATTTTCCTCTTGTGCAACATTGCTGAGAATATGCTCCTCAATTTTCACCATTTCAGTGAAGTGCTGTCTCCCAGTTATAAGCTGATCGAGTATGTGAATGACGCTAACTTACTGTCGAAGCGTAATCATCAGTCTAATAGCCAAAGTATGCTATTTGCACTTTTAGTTCCTAAAGTACTGTTGCAAAACTCTGATTGTCTTAACTTTATTACAGCCAATTTGTTCAACACTTGACTGCTTTATTCATCTGGGATCTCAAGTGTCCATCCAGTTCAACAAGTGGATAAGACCTCGCGGTTACCCATCAAAATGATTTTAACCGGCATGCGTCTCGGTAGTTTCTGTGGATTCTTTGTTACGCGATTGAAACGTGACGAAAGCCAATGCCCGATGTTTTTATCAAGTTGGCAAGTTGTCGACCGACTACCTAAGGGAACTTCAAAGCCCCGATTTGAAACTTTCCGGGAGATGGTGCATGAATCACCATAGTCATTTTTTTGGTAGCTCTGAAAAGGATGTTGAACATTCTGAGTGACTAAATATCTCTCAGAAGACGAACGAACCACTGATTCTTTACGTATAGCAAGTATTGTACATATGGGGTCTTCTGCGATGGGAAATTGACCATCACATCCACCTTCATCACAGATTTTTTTAGAAGACCTGGTCGTTTTCATTACTTACAAATAAAATGTATTTGGTTTCGTTGTCAGAACCCTCTGCGATGTGCACACGCGCTGTCATGTTGGTCGTTGACTCCTAAGTATTGTGATACACTACTGTCTCCTAGGGCATTTCAGAAACAAACGTTTCTGGTGGAATCCTCAAGTTAATTGCCTGTTTCAGTATAGGTGATCGGAAGTAGTTTCTTTAGATCATATCACATGATGAACGTAATGAACACTGAGATTGGATCACAACGTCAATGAAGGCCTACTGTGTAGAGGCAGATTTCAAGAGATTTGTGTGGTTGATACAGAATTTGATTTCTATCACGCTGGTGATTCCTTCGAGTAGGGATTACTCAGTTCATTCTGGTTCAGAATTTGAAAACAGTCGTCAAGAAATCCAACTCTACAAGCCTGAGCAAACCGGATCGATCGAAGAAGACCGACCAAGTCTTCTTATGTGGAACTGATAGAGTGCAATCCTTCCAGGGTTTTGGTTGCCAACTTGGTGTTACTAGGGCCATATCTACAGAGGGATTATTCATTTCTCGTCGTTCAGTCACACAGACTTGGTAGATGAGGTGAACATTTTGAGAGGTAGTTAGACAAGCATGCGCCAGGTCGTTGTATAGTTGATGGTATCTGAATAGTAAGTTATTGCGTTCAGAACGGTCTTCTGCTGAAAGCAAAAGTAGCTATGGACTAAACTAATAAAGTATAACAGAGGCCCATGTCCAGACTTCTTCTCTTCAACTTTTTTTGCATATGTTTGTGGGAGGGTGGTACCTAAATTGGCAATACTTTTTTGGATGAGTTATCTTGGGATTGGGGCTTTTTGACAGTTTCCCCCACGTTCAGTAAGAGGGGCGGAAGTCTGTACCAACCACAGGCGAATAACTCTTCTCTCTATCACGCCTAAGTAGCTTGTTCGATATTATACCTTTATCGTGCGATGAGCCCTAAAAACCAACGGCCGTCGCTTTTCAGACCTGAGGGCCGCCTTCCATTCAGTTGGATGTGACATTCTCTGGATTTGTCGCCATTGTAATGGAGTCCTAGTGAAGTATGCGATTCAGCCGAGTTTGTCCCCTTCTTTAAAAACAAGATGAAATTTTATCAGCAGCTGTCTCGATTGTCCGTCACCTTGGGTACTGTTAGACATGGAGTCCAATCTCCCCTATCCTACTCAACACTATTGTAAATCATGTTTTAGAGGGTACGCTTGAAGAATCCAGTGATCTTGGTGTTTAAGTATCGCAAATGTGTTCGGTTTAGTCATAAGAAGAAACATAAGCTTATTTTCAGCACTTCATTATCGGGCTAATTACAACACGCTGATCTGAATTCGATGGGGATAATGTATCGGTGGGGTAGGAGATGGTAATCGATAATGTCTAGTTAGTTAGACTCATGAGGTCTGGTTATGTAATATCAGTCACGTGAGCTGTGAACATTTGTTGAGAAAGTCGGTGCGCCTGTGTAACAGATCGATCCGGTGTGTGGATGCATGGCCACGAAAGGTTTAGTGCTTTGACCAAACGGAGGTGAGCGTAAGCGGACTGCAATAGCCTCTGTGATGGCTAGTAAACGATATTTGACCCACTTCGATTGTGTCCCACGTACTCGGTAGATCGGCTCAAACGAATCGTCCGGGTTGATCAGATGGTTTGATTTGACCAAGCGCACAACAACCGCAGGTAAACAGGCTTTTGTCAATCCTCGGGCTAGCCACACCGGATGATGCTCCGGACGCGTTCAGATAATTATGGGTAACCCAAGGTGCATGAAAACGGAGTACCGCTGCGACCGATTTTAGATATGTGTAATTCGCCGCATCATGCAACGGTAAGATGGCTAATTGTAACTCTATCAACCTAGCTGTGAACAACTTTGCGTGTTCATTAGCCCACGTCAAACATTGTGACCCTATGAGCTACGCGGCCGTTTGCCAGTGCTCATTTCCAGACCTTCCGAGGGCACAATTCATTGGTCAACTATTAGAATGTACTCTCAGCAGTTGTTGACCTACTTACTCCAGTTCCAGCTGGGCGTTTACCACACGGCGTGATTCACTGAGGTTACTTACGGTTAGGTAAGTGCACAAGGTGGTCAAACAACGACACAGTCATGAACTACGACGACCCCAACAATTCTCTTGGCTACTGCTATCTACCAGGTCGAGGATTCCGTGATCTTTCAACTCACTAGTTCAGAATACCATCCGACGTGTTTGCGTATAGAAGTCAATGGGGTACCTGCATCCACCAAACTGCCACCTGTTCTACTGAATGTTACTAGCCAAATTTAAATTTCTGTTGCTTTTGATATTTTTCATCCTTGAATATTTCTCGCCACTGTTGGAATAAACAAGGTCTCTAGCTCCGGTACCATCTGTTCTCAAGGTTGTAACCGCTTATGGAGGGAGCAACGTGTCAATACAGTCGACACACCTTCACTTAATTGTGCACATATACCCATCTTACTAATACAACCCCGTTCTTATTTATTACTGCCCCTAATCCTACATTGGAAATGTATGCGGTTTAAATTGTGTTACTATTTCTGCTATCCTGGTAAGCTTCATAGCATGGGGCGTGGTAAATTGACAGAGACCATAAATTAGTACTTTTAGTCGTGCACGATTGTGCTTCCAAATTTCATCGAGTTTTTGCGCAGCATTTCAGATGATTGTCCACCACGTTTTGGCTGTCCCGTATATATGTGGCCACCAGCTTACATGTATGAGTTATAGTTATGATCAATGTGTATGCACTAAAAGAAAACTTGTCACGCTGTTGGATCGTCATCGAAACCCGTTGTTGAATTATGCCCAGTCGTATTAGATTTGTAATAAATTTCCATTGAAGGATTATTTAATGTTCACTTGACATTTTTGCTTATTCGCTTTCTTGTTTATCAAGATGTTGTCCCATTTCCGTTTTTACAGACTGAAGGTGATATCCTTCTACGTGATGAACTGGAGGCATTTCAGTCTAAGTATCCACAACAACTGCGTGTTTGGTACACCGTCAATGAGGCTCCTGAACGTATGTCAGAGTACAGTTATTTTATGCTTTGGAACGTTTTAACTGATCTGACCACCTAGAGTTCGGTTAGTCCTCACTAAGTGACGCTCACAACTACGTTGAAGGCTGTGAACTACGTGAGATCTGACTTGTTCAATCTAGCCCTTCTTGCTTCATGATCCCGCATTATACCGTATTGATCAGCTTAAAGTGTTCGCCAAATTGCTACGTTCAAACGTTGCATCAGTTCTTCTTTAAAGTGACCTCTAACTAAATGTTCTTCCTTTGTACCATTCCCAACCAAGCGTTTCTCTGATTACGTTTTTCGTTTTTCTTAGTGAAAGGTACTGAATATCCGTTTTCTTTTTTAAAACGGAATAAAGAAGATCAGCTTGTTAAAGTTTATCGTCGGTGCTAGCCTGTCTCTATTTTTAGTTAATCATCGTACTTAGAAATTGGATCTGAAGCTTACTAGTTTTAGTTTCACCTAGACATTCTTTTGTTTTTGTGGCGATTGTAATGATTGCTGTATAAGTACATATAGTTGCGTTTTCAATATTTCTAGTTCTATCCGTTATCTTGCCTGAGAAAAAAACATGGCCTAGACTCGAATGTTTTGTTTAGCAAAATTTCTGCAACTTTTCGAGAAAACTGATAATCACCGCTGAAGCAGTTGGCAAATGGAACGGGCTTCTGTTCGCTGCATGCTTTGTGATATTCCTTCCAGAAACCGAGGTAAATGAAGTCGAATAAGTATGCAGCAAGTTTTGGTCATGATCCCTGTGGTAAAAGCAATAACCGTTCAAACTGGTATGTTGAGTCACAATGGACTAATTCTGGATTGAGCAGGGATACGAGTATGATTGGTAAATCGAGTCTGCGGGATTTTTTCGTGGCAACACTGCTGACGGCCAAAGACAAATGTTATTTATCAAAAGGAACTTGTGGAATGGAACTGTGCGTTCTGGAAACAAAATTATCTGATACCCACTCTTCTCGTGTGCGTTGACGTAAATAGCGCATCTTGCGATTCATAGAAATTGCGTTAACAACTCTGATTTAACGTCTGTCTGGACATCGCTTGCTGCCTCATTGCTCATAGGGTGTATTCTGAAACAACGCAAGACAGCATCACAGATTGGTGGATTTGTCGCCACTGTAGTTCAGCAAATCACAACGCCTTTTCCTGCCAATCTTTCAGAGCTAAGTGTTTGCAGGTGATCTGGATGGTTACCTGTGTGTACTTCTGTATTAGTCCTGAATTACCACAGAATTGTATGAATGAGTATACAAAATGCTACGCCATGTTCTGAAGTCAAAGCGATGACCAGGAACACTGCTCTCTTGAGTAGCAAATATGCATGAGACAAATTGACCGCTTATGTTAAAGACAGTTTTCGTGTTTTGTTTGGGTGGATGATAGTGGCAGAATGAGCTCAGTTGACTAATTTGTTGTTTGGTAAGGATAAAACAGCATTCGATGGTGTTCTCACTGCTACCCGTTTACCATAGGGTAGTAAAATTTCGTAATAGCCCATTACAAATCCGAAGACCTTATGGATGCCGGTCTACGTTATTGAGTTGTTGTTGTTGTTGAGTTTGATGCTACTAATTCACATTTGGCTACTTAGACACCGCATTAGTTTAGGTTCTTTTTCTTAATTCATGTGATCTTGTTCGCTAGAATGCACATTGTCAAACATCCTTTCAATCGGCGGATTGCTGTTTTGTCATACCAAATGTCGTAACAAACTTCAAATTTACAAATGTGCAGTTATGAAACTTGTGAATGACCCAGCCTGATTCCGTTATTGTACGCAACTTATGCAACACATTGTGATTTAAACGTCTTAATTTACATCAGTTTATGTTGAGTAGGTTGTCTAATTCACATTATCTTGTCCTTGTTGTCCGCGTGGGTGTGGAGCCAGTTTAATCGTATTCAGCAAGCTAAAGAAGCAAGAAACTAAAAACGCTCATAAACCGCTAATATTTGGGGATGATATGATGGAGCAGAAGAGCAAAAAAGCTTTTAACTACGAGATAAATAGGCTGATGTTTAGCGTGGTTGTGACTACATTATTCATATCTTCACAATACAACGAACACCGAAATGTTGACGCTCTAGTTCCTGCTGTGCTCTTTGTAGTTCTCCATGACAAGGGAGCTCTGGAGGACGGTTAAAAATTTTGGTCTTTGCATGTTCACTGTACAAGCACAACGATCTTTTGTGGTGGTAATCTCGAGTGCCCTTGACTTCATCTGGCGTTCACGCGAAACAATCTGTCCCTCTTTACTTTTTCTTGTGATTAGTTATCCGTAGGCTTTGGAGACTGGCCCTTTAAGAATATACTTTTAATCTCGTGTTACTGCTTTGGATTGTTTCTTGTTGTGCATCAGTTGTTGCTGGTGGACAATATGAAGTTGTTGCTTATTTTGTTTACCAGGACACTTTCGTTTCATTTGTTTATAATACATATTAATAGGTGTCCATACGGATGGCGGAGGTATGTAGTACATGCACCAACAACCTTGGAGATTATGATTCCACTAAGATGTTCAGTTATCGGTTAAGGTTAACGTCTACAATGCATCTATCCACCTTGTTTTACAACTCGGAACCCTTTTCTATCTGTTTTTAAGGAGATGCTGTAACACCCGGCGTGTGTATGAGCCCACAGCTCTTTATTCATTCTGGAAGTTTTTCATGAGAATGCCGTGGTTGGACTGTGTTTCCCGTCTTTCGGATGTACATACTTGTAAGATTAAACCTTCTTGAAGAAAGGCATTTCGAAATGAGTCGATTACATGTGAACTTAAATGCAATGCGATTAAGAAGAGAGGAGGTTAAGAACGTTAATTTCAGTGACTACGCCGGCGACATCGCTTGTCTACGTTTGAATTCCATTCCGATAAGCAAGAATACTGCCGTTCATAATCTTGTGACTACTGCTTTCATGTATGTGGCGAACTTCCGGGTCACATAGACAAATGACGTGTTAATTGGACTATATACATTGTTGGATTCACGCATTATCAGTGGATGAGTGGGTGAAATGTGTCGATTGATTGCTTTACAGGTTGACCGAGAACTTGTGTAATGCGCGTTCGCTGGCTTTATATCTACAGGTTTGGATGGTTTGGGGTCGTAAGGATATTTAGAAACTGTTGACTGATGATATCTTCTTTGCAAATTTCACTCCTTACAACATACAACTTATTTGTGCTCGTGCAGTTTGTTAATCGTGCAACACTATTCTTGATGAAAAACTCTTTCAACATAGTCCACCACTTTTGCTGGTTTGTTTCCTTAGACTCCGTCTTATTTCACTAGTATGTACTGGGTCGCTGTGTGTGTAGCTGTCTTGTGTGTTTATCAGCGCATTTCTCTTTGTTTGTCCTTCGTTCGGTTTGATTGGCGATGTTGTCCATATTGTTTTGTTCCGTTGTATGTGATTGTTGTGTGTGTGCATGTGTTTGTGTGCGCGTTCATGTGTGTCTGCAATCCTCTACCCACTTATTCCTTCAACTTTGTTGGTGTACTGTATGATAAATGGTCTATCTGGCTTTTCGTAGTTCAATGTGAATTTTGTTTTCCATCCTTATTTTCTCTGCGTTGCACTAACCTGCATTCCTATACTGCAATGTTTCTTGCATTACACTTCACAGATCTTTCTTCTTAGTTTAGATCTCGTCATTATAGCCTCTCTCTGTTTAGTTTCCGAGAGATAAGAGTTTTCTTTCCTTACTAGCCAATCAACTGGCTAACGAGCATTGGCCGGCTGGACACAAAGACCCCACTGGCACACCTCCCGGTCTTATTCCTTCGGGTTTACACTAGATATGTGGTGTGTGGGTTGAACCGCAAGTGGTGCGGCACAAGCCAATTGTGGTGATGGTTAAGCGCATGCGTCTTTTGGCTTTAGTCACCGTAACAGGCTAATCCGAATCGGATGCCGCCAACCGTGTTGGGAGGACACGGCCTTGAATCGGACAGTCTGAAGGGATACGATTCGAACTGACGTCCACAGATTGAGTAAGCGACCGTGACGCGGCCGTGAAATAAAGCGCGCGGTGCTCCAGGAAACCATAGGTGCCGTAGGATGTGATGGAATAACTATATGGTGTTGCGATGAATGCCGCCGCGAATGCACTGGTCGTTTGGGGTTGTTAGGTCGCCAACGTGTTCATAGAGGCACCCACCGTCATTTGGTAAATCACTCGCTGTCCACTTCAGAAACCTTCGTCATGATAGCTTTCTACCTTATTCTATTAAGCTTTTTTGGTGCATTGTACAATGAAAGTTTCATTTGTTTATCAGTCCAATCCTAACTTCTGCTTCCCATCATCTTTGCTAAAGTACAATAACCTGTGCTCCTACACTGAACTACTTCTTGTCTTATATTTCCAGCATTTTCTCCCCCAGTTTAGATCTTACCATTGAGTCTGTTTACTTTCCGAAAGATGAGTTTTACTCTCATACTAGCCTGAGTGGCGGCATCTGATTCGGATTAGTCTGTCACAGTGATCGAAACCAAAGAACGCCTGCGCATTGCACCCACTACAAGCGACTTGCTCTGATCCACCCGTGGTTTCACTTACACGCCACGTATCCAGGGAAATCCCGACGGAATAAGCCCAGGAGGCGTACGAGTGGGGTTTTTATATCCAGCCGGGCAATGCTGTTTAGCCAGTTGATTGGCTAGCGCGAAACTGAAGCCCCTATCTTTCAATGAATTAACAGAGAGAGACTACAATGGTATGATCCAGACTGGAAAAAGAAATACTGAAAATGTAGTGCTAGAAGTATTTCATTATAGGAGTACAAGTGAGTGCACTCTAAGAAGGATAACGGGAAAAAACAGCACCTATGGTTGGGATGAAAATCAGATAAAACATTCATCATACTGTACACCAACAAAGGTAAACGGTCATAGAGACTCATGTTTCTGACAAAGGCAAGAGATGAGTTGCCAAGCGACGGTGGCCATCGATCAGTGCGAACGACAAAAACGGACATAACGAACATAACCTAATTGAGCCTAGCCTACTCGTCTCATGTCCGACAGTATACTATGATTACGTTGATGACTTACTAATCCCAAACGACCTGCGCATTCGCGGCCACACGTCGCAACACCATACAGTCATGTCACCATGACTTAATGGACCAATGGTTCACTTGCGTACCGCGCGACTCCGTTCTCGACCACGCAGTAATTGCCCAGGGAACTTGCGGACGCCCGTACGGACCACATTTTTCCAGATCGTCCGGTTCAACACTAATTCCTCTCAACACCTAAAATCAATGTTACCTCACGAAAGACGTACCTGGATAACATCGTGGTATCTCAGCCTTTGACTACCAGAATTTCGCTTACCTGATTTTACTTGTCCGTACAGCAGCTATTTTGGAATACAGTCACCGCCCATCCGACAGACTGGACCTAGCCAACGAAGCTGATTCGGCACCAGTATGGCTTCCATTCCGTATATGTCCGCTCGTCGCAGTACCTCAGTGTTCGGAACCATGTCCGACTACCGAATACCCAAGTAGTGCAAATGGAAACGGTTCAGATAGCGCACGTTTCACCGATACAATGTCCAAGTTTCATTGCCCTACAGCAGTATAGACAGTACCATTAAGCGGTAGACACACAGCTTAGTGGCCATCTTCAGGTTGTGGCTTTTCCAGGCACGTTTTTCAAGACGCCCGAAGGCAGCACTAGCCTTCGCCACACGAACTCATAACTCGCGGTACACGAACAGATATGTTGACAGTTTGCTACTCAAGTAGCAGAAGTCGGCATAGCTGTGGACGTCGTCTCCGTTGATGCCAATTTCAGGTGCATAAACAGCACCTACGCCCAGAGAGGGCTGAAGGAACGAAAATGTCTTACTTGTGTTAATATCCAGTCCAAACTTGGATACCATGGTCACGAAAGCCTTGGCTAGTTGCTAACGTTCGTTGTCGCTGTGGACAATCAGCACGCTGTCATCTGCGAACAGAAGCATGTGCATTGTTGAGGTATGTAACCGGGTTGGGGTGCCGAAACGTCGAGTATTCAGCACGGGCCTATCCGTGCGGCACATAGCCTCGTCGTCTTCCTCTGCCGAGTCCTGAAGATCAACCGTTAGCATGGCAGTCAAATGTAAACCAATAGGGTTGGGGCCAGGACACAACTCTGCTTCACTCTAGTGACAATCTCAAAAATATCGCCTTCATGCCCACGCAATATTCTAGAAAGGTCGACGAACTTACCTGGACATCCAAAGTTACCAAACACTGTCTACAACACCTTACAGCTCACGGAATCAAACGCCTTAACGAACTCGACGAATAGAGCATACAGGAGCTGGTTGCGTTCCTGGTACTTCTCTTGGATCTGTCGAACAGCCAACACTAGGTCGATCGTAAACGTGACTCATCCGGAATCCACACTGCTTCTCAGGAACACTGGCCTCCAAAATGTCCACATTCAGTCGGTTCAGGAGGATTTTTGCAAGCACCTTGCCATTTCAGCTCAAAAGACTAATGCTCCGCTATCTGTTGGGTGCCATGTGCAGGCGTTCTTTGGCTTCAATCACCTCGACAGGCTAACCCGAAACTGATGCATCCAGCAGTATGTACGTAAGGAAATCTCTTGAATGTTTCCATCTGTATGTGGATTTTTCTCGGGATTATACGTTCTGCCTTGTCATCACGCGGAAACAATGCACACTTTCACTCGATTCGATCATCCATCACCACGTAATAGTTTTCAGTCGTTTGCAGGATCACTCCGTAGAGTGGAGTCTTCACCAAACGTAGTGCGAATAAGATCAAACAGTCAGGATGTTTCAAATAATGATTCGGAAAAAACAGCATTACAAGTAAATTGTAGCACTAAACGTTTCAACCACCTCGAGTGGCCTTCCTCAGGTGTATTGTAGGCGAAATCACAATGACGTAGGAACGAAGGTCACGGAGTTTATCGTGATTAGGTTGACCTGCGTTGCTGTTGAAGGGAGCAGCTGAATCCATTCTGCATTAGATCTCTTTCCGAATGGTTTTGAACTTGAATTGATTTCCCATTTTCGTTGTTTTCTGCAATGTTGCTATTCTCAATCACAGGTTGGAATTATAGCACCGGCTTTGTGAACGAGCAAATGCTGTCGGAACACATTTACCCACCTGGTGATGATTCCCTGGTGCTACTGTGTGGTCCGACGCCCATGGTCGAATTTGCTTGCTACCCGAACTTGGCCAAGCTCAACTATCCACGGGACAGAATTTTCTCATACTAGAAAAGACCAAGAACCCCGAGAATCAATGCATTGAATTTTTTTCACCCTGTGGGGCTATCATTCATTTTTGTCCAAACATACCGCCTATTTCGCTTTCAGCTTTAACTGATTTGTTTTCGCTTTTTCGACTCACTTAATATCTGACTCTGCAAGATCTGCTTACTCCTATGGGATTATTATTCACGTTCATATTTGATAATGATCTTGACAATTGTTCCATATCCTGCCAATGTCCGGCCATTGTGCACATGGTTTCTGTTGTGATCATTGGAACGTTTTTCTTGGGTTAAAGCCTCCTCTATTTTACTACCATACAACTTTCAACAAATGTTTGACAGTAGACTAGACTTATTTCGGTCAACCAGCTCTCTGGCTTCCTTTAATGAGTTCAAAATGTACACCTTGGATAATTGTTTTCAACACACTTGAAACAACTGTTTCTTTTCACAAGTTTGGACAAAGATAAAACAGAATGAGTGACAGATGCACGTATTTTGTATTAACCCATCAGTACCAAATTTACAATAACATGGATCTTTTTTATCAAACATTCAGCGTGGGTAGTCGATCAGAGAGCTAGGAGAGGTCGGGTTCATAAACGATTGTTCCCAAACAGTCGATTTGTCACTGGGGTTATCACAATCAACTGTTATCCGTTTAAAATCAGGCCTCAGTGAATGCGCCATGTGTAAGTTTTTGCAACTTGGTAGTGGCTGTTAAGTTTAATTATTGGTCCGCAAGTGCTTACTGCCATTGGACACAAGGTCGCATGTATTTTAGGCACTGTCAGTTTGTCCCAATCTATACTGGGACAGTCGCAGTGACCGAGGTTAGAACCCGCGACCTCTTGAATGATAGCCGACCACCGTCACCATCTTCTTAAGTAGTACGCAAGTGGTTTGCTGTCCCGCGGTTAATGTATGGACTTACAGTTCTGTTTATCTCCTCTCGGTTCATTAGCAAGCTAATCAACCTATATTCCTCACGTGACGACGCTTTCCATTTCGCGCAACAGGAGTTAATCTTAACAATTGAATGGTGATTTCCGTTATAAAACATGAATATCTGTTTGTCTTTTTATACCGTCCAATCATGAATATCACCACTCATGAGCGAGCTGGTTGAAATCTGACTACACCACATCTAGAACAGTTCATTCCCTTCAGAAGTTTGAACAAAACCGTTAGAACATGCAAACTGGCAGATGCAAGCATTTCGTATTGACTCGCCAGTACCAAATTTACAATAAAATGAAACGGTTTTTTTTATATCGAGCAGTTATGGGAGCACGGTGGTTAGTCAATTGGTGGTTTAGGAAAGGTCACCAAGTCCAGGGAAGGGTCATGTTTACGAGCAATTGTTTCTGAACACAAGGTCGGCTTCAGTCTGGAACATTTGCCTGAATGGGTGCAGAGCTCTGTATAACAGAAGAACGACAGTGTGGCTGAAACACGCAAGCAATCAGCATCCGCAGTCACAAGACATGTCCTGACCACTGGTCACGTTATCGACCCAATTTGTGCATTCAGAATCCTATTACGTCACTCGAATCTAAGATTCTTGTGGTTTGCTGAGGCGGTCAATCAATCGACCGAGCCGACCTTGTGTGTTCAGAAACCATTGCTCGTAAACTTGATCCTTCTCTGGACTTAGTGACCTTAACTAAACCATCAATTGACCATCCACCCTTCTTCCCTAACTACACCACATCTGCTTTTTTGTGGTTTATCCGTACACTTGTCAAAATAACTGGATTTCACCAAACGGTTTGTAAACAGTTTCGTTTCCAAGTTCACTGCTGATTCTGTTATTAGAAAGTGGAAATTACAGACCCGTGACTTAGTGAGTTTTCAAGCTCAGATACGGTCGGGATCTTTGTCACAGAATGAACGAAACTATATTAGTGCGCGGGTCAAGGCCGCAGCAATGTGAGAGGGAAAAGCGGTTAATTGTGCACTTCACCATTTGTCTTGGTGTGCACTCTCGATTAAAGTACGGACACTCGAGCAATGTAGTTTTTACTATCCCATATTAGGTAAGATTATTCTCGTCTCTCACCAATACTGAGTAGTGTCATCACTGATCGATCAGATTGCCCGAATTTCCTGACATGTTATCAATTGGTACGGAGCGTTGGGTAATTTGTAGTTTCAGCATGAAAAGAACGGGCGGGTTCAGATATACCATATGATTCGTCACTGCTGTTGGTCGTTTACTGCCAGACTATCGTTTGCATTCGTTGACGCAGACAACTCGTCTTTATCACGTCACTTATGGTTTGGACAATTCAGTGCTTCGTTTGCTTGCACATTACAATCTAATCGATTACCGTAGTTCCCTGTATTCTCATTGTATGCGTGCATTTCAACCGTGCGCTACGGCCGTAGTCTCCAGCATGTGATCTGTTCACGTCGTGCCCTTTGTGGTCATTCGCGCATCGAAGTACAGGCGCTTGGGCGTGGTACATCGGAGCTGTTTTAATGGCTTTGTCAAACACCGAAGCGGATTACTCAAAAGTACATCAGTAAACTAATAGGCAATTTCAAATAGATTAAGCACGGGTATGCATAGGAGTTTGGCTACTCGTTACCCAAAAGAGTGAATTTTTGTGCCACATCCTAATTGTGATTGTTGGGACCGGTCTCGTGTTTGTTTTCACTGTCGTATGAATTATTCCGTTAACTTTTGAAGTCCTCAACAGTCGGCCGTTGTTTTCAAGTATTTCTCGTGAAAGTTCGACTGTGGACTTGTCAGTCAATGTTATGTAAAGCATTAGCTCAGACTGGGCTCTCGTTAGCTCAGCTCCTCCATAGATTTGTCCGTTGCCCTGTGGTGTTAAACAAGAGGGATTCCATCCGTACTTTTGTGGTTTTCTGACTGTTCACATGCGACAGTAGGTTCGTCCCTGGTTTCAGCCTTTCGACATTGTTTCTTGATGGGCCAAACAACCGTGTGACGGGCTGAATAGTATCTTCGTCGCTGTTAATGTATATCAACTAGTTTAGTTTGTGCCAACTGCTAGTGGTGATACGAAGTATTCATGCATATTTCAGCAAGCAGGAACTGTGAACATGATGTCGTTTACTAATCAGACGGTAATGGATTCGACCCTCGGTCACTGCAACGGTTTCTGTTTGTCTTGTCACTCTGACAAGATTAAACCTCACCGTTTGACCGAACATATCATGGAGTAGCAAACCTGTCTGAGCTGACAAAGTTTCCATACGTATCTGGGGTAGACCATTAGACGACTCCTCAACAGTGCATTATGAATGGCAACCACGTTACTTTTACGTTTTTATTTCGTCATCATGGCCTGAGGTGTTTAAATCTAGCACGTCCTTCGGTGGCTGCTCGATGAACGAAATTAGGTCATCAAACAATATACAACCAGTCATCAAATATTACATCTCAGGTCGAAAGTGAAACAGTTGGGCAATTGTGCCGAATTATTCTTCATCTACTTAACTAAAACTGTTTGTAGAAGTCGCATATCGAATGTGCAATCGCAATCACGCTAACACCATCTCCGAACCTTCCATGTCTTGTTGTTTTGATCTGTAATCCGGTGATTTTTCTCCAGTGGATACGTCTTGTACTCAAGCCATCCGGTCACCAACATGTGACCATGTTTACTTTAAAGGCAGAGATTTCTTTGTGACAAGTGTGGTTGTCGATAAGCTATTTTATAAACGATTGCAGAAGTTGACCAAGCTTGCAAGCACGTGCTTTTCTGACCAGCTAGTTTTTATCTCATGGATTACTCGTTCATGTGAATCACACAGTCATCTAGGCTGGTGCTTAGTTGGGACGATTGACTATGAAAGAATGTCATTCGATCTGTGTGGCTGGCTAACCGAAGTACTATTTGAACATATCCGTAAAGCAGTCCTTTTTCTTGATAAAGTTGAAAAGAGAAATCACGGACGCTATTTTGTACGAGTTATGCCATGATGGATTTCGCCGCATCTTTGCGAGTGCTTACTATAAGACTGTTAAATTTTACCAAGTCAACACCCAACCTAACCGTCAGAAATTGTGTCCACACAGCAAGTGCGATTTTGTTGCCGAACAAGAGTACGTTGACGTGGACAGTCAGTACCTGGGATCGTTAAACGTCTGTCCATTGTCCCCGAATGCCCCTTTGCTAGAGACTGTCAGTTTCATTTCCGAATGTTTAGGTAAGCATATCAACACCCATACTGAACAAAATGCTCTCACGATATACCTTCAAAATTCAGTTCAAATTCAGCAACGAACTGTATCACCAGACTAATGGAATCGCAACCGGGTTACCATTTGATTGCACTACTGGCGGGTGGTTTCATGATCGAACTGGTATGTCAGCAAATAGGTAAACGCACTGATAATTTTGCTTATAGTGACGATACATAGGCAACCTTTTTGTTCTAGTGAGGTTTGAGCATGATTTACTTGCTATTGTTCACCCAAACACATTCCGTCATCAAGTTTAGTTCTGAATCAGAATCACTTAACTCCTCGTTTTTTAAATGTGAACCTCAATAGGTGCCCGGGCAGTAGTTTACAGCGCACCGCTTATTGTAAAGCGGCATGGGCTAGACAGTACACAAATTTTCACAGCTTCGTATTTGAAGCAAAAGCTCCCACTGGTCGATATTAAAGGCAGAATGGGAATAATCTGGGTTGTTATGCATCCCACCGTCACTGAAGTTATTCCAACATGGTCATTGCTGAAATCGGCCTCATATTTTATGGGCTGTCTTTTTGAATAAACTTTCTTTACGTTTCTACTTTGGTATGCCAGATTGTAACTAGTCAAGAGTGACAGTAACACTGTGCATGCAACCTTTGGGGCAACTAACCTGTTTCTCGCTGGGCGTGGAGACGCCATCAGATTATATCCCCTTGAATAGCAATACTTTGGTGCAATCTACATAGCCACTGTGTGTTGAAAGTAATACATGTGGTCAGTCCACTCACTGCCCCTCTGGTCAAAAGTACTTATCCCGGTATGCCTCAACCAGCAGTGGTAACCGCGCAATTCATTATCTTTTATACTCACTTCCTCGTTCACACGTTTTCTCCACTTTTCCGCGTGGACTGTACGCAACAGCGATGTAATTACACAGCTATGTGAGTGAAAAACTTTGTCCATGGGTGGTTGACTGATAGGTTTCGTGCTAGCTAAGTGGTTATGTGTTCAGTTACTTTTAGTTAGAAATGTTTTATATGCCTAGATCTGTCTCATAAATATTTCACCACAGTCTTACGTATACTAATCAGGGTTTTACTTGAGGTTGTAAAAAATGACGACCGTTGCTTAGACTAAGGTTTCATTGCGCGAAGTTTGCATTCTAGTAGCAAACGACTATATGTAGTAGAAGCGTTGGGATAGATATATGATCTTCGTGTTTTCTCAATTTCAACGTAACGTTTATTTATGATTTTAATAACATTCTCAAGTTCATCTACAATCTGTTGTGATTCGTGTGGTCAACGAAAATTAGATGTCTATCACACAAATGCGAATTGCAAACGCCTGTTAGGGAACGTAACGATATTTCAAACCCAAGAACGAAACAGAGGACCTTGACCTCCAGCTGGTTATGTATCGTAGCATACTGTCAGAAGAAGTCGCACATGTTGTATCCAGAAGTGTATTATGCGAAACATAACAGTTTAAATAAAATTGTTCGACTGACTGTCCGTTGATCCGAGATCTTCGTCAACAACGTCGACTTAACGATCAATTCAAACTCGATCCGTGCCCTATACAACTCCCTTCTTCGCTGAGCACCTTCCGCGGTGCACCATTTATGTGTAGCTCGTTGGAAACTGCGAGCTCCATCCCGACTTCAGGGACGTTTGATGGCGGCTGACAAACTGTGGTCTACGTGTATGGTTTTAATCGGTTAGTATGAACCAACATCGGCTGTCTGTCAGCTCCTATCAGTTCTCTAGTTTTACAGGTTGCCTCTGGGAGTATTTTGTCGACAACATATGGTCCTTTTAATTGTTTATGCATCTTCCTCGGGACTCGCGGGATCGAAAGTGGGTTCTGCAGCCACACTATTTCGTAACCTTCAGAGGGTTTTCAAATATTACCTTATCATAGCAGTCTTCCGATATTTGTGGGATGTTTCCAAATATGTTCGTGCCATTTGCTAGGCTGGCCAAATTGTACCTCGCAGGCTCCTTAAGTACGCTGTAACTGAAAGTTGCTGTTCCTGAATAACTGATAACCGGACATCTAAGGGTAATGTCATCTCCCTGCCAGTTAAAAAAAATGTGGATTCTGCTGAGTCGATGCATGAATTGCGCAACTCACAGCTGTGTTGTTGGCGTCATTTTGATTTCCGATTGTGTAAGTCCTGTGTATGTATTATGGGCTTTTGGATCATGATTATTCGTGTACAGGACCACCACTGGAACCCATTTGTCGGGATAACACTGCCCTCTGGAGTCCCCACGTTGCACAAAATAGATTCACGAATGTAATTGGTTTTCGAACCCGAACATCCCGTTCGCCTGTTACCGCGTCTTTTCCCAAACCGGTCATAAAAACCACCGGCATCTGCGTATATATATATATATTCCTTGAAGAATCTCATTTAACTTGGCACACTGAAATTGGAATGAGTCAGAGAGAAGACAGGTTGGAAACATGGACCAAAATTGATCTTCCACACGTCATGATGCGAAAAGAAAAAAAGTTTAAACTCACAAAGTATTTCTCGAATAAACCTAAAAAAATCAACCATTGTTTTGAAAACAGACTTTCTTTGACACTGACTTGTCTCCTTTAGCTGTCGTTCCGTAGATCGTCAAATTCGGTGATCATGACAGACAGGCTCGGTTAACAGACCTGGAGACTCAGTCAGTTCGAATTCTTGGCCTTGAGGTGATTAAGGAATTCTAACAGCTTCATGCTTCATCTTTCAGGCGTTCTCTATGCTGCGATTGTCTTTTGTAAGACCACGTGCTTGACACAAATGTGTAAAGCATTTTCATATTGTCTGTAACTAAGACCCAGCCTTCTGCTTCTTACACAAAACACCCGAACTTGATGTGGAAGGTGAGAACCTCCCGATTCATCCCATAGCTACCCCCTGCATCGTCAGTGTTCCACAAGTCACTGTCGCATCACACGGGTCGTGTCCGTAATATCCCTAATCTTTGTGTTAATCTAATTTGAGTCTTTCACTCTTCGGAACTACCCTTCTGTTTAGCCGGTGTGAACCCCAATCTGATATAACCTGAACTTTTGTGACACCTCACCAGCGCCAGTATTTGTCCTAACTATCAACAAAGAACGGTCTACAGCTTTTGACAGGACAATCAAAAGACGTAAACCGTGCGACGTCTCGAGCAACCTTTCATAGGACCTTATCACCCATGTATATGTAATTAGGCTATATTGGAAACAACCATGGCGACAGGTTGTCAATATCATAGTCAATATGTCCACATGAATGGGTGATTATTAGCAATTTGTCATCAAGGCATCTCACCCAGTTATCAAAAGATCTGGGATGCCAAGTCGAGCTGATTCTGAACACACAAAAACAGACTGATACCACCGATCGATAGTGCACTGGCAATTCGCAACGTTCTTCTAGTTCTGATGTGAAACGGAAAACCGATTGCATTGGTGTATTCCTTTTTATGGCCTTCCACAAACGTGTCTAGCTGAACTGTTATTGAACAAATCATCTTTTTTGCCATTCATTTCTCTTGATAACCTATAATGGATAGCCGTTTTCTTTTAGGAACGAGTAGAAGGGAATCACCCTCTCCTTAAGGGTTGCCGTTAGTGCACATTCCTATTGTAATTGAAAATAAACTGCGCATCAAACCCTTTTTTAAGCCGTTGAAAAGGAATTGAAGAATTACATGTGCAAGCCAGTAGTTTTTGTCTTTCTGTGGACTGATCAGTCAATACCTCATTTATTCGACCTAGTAAAAGTTTAGTTGACATATTGTGGTGGATTGCCAGGTCGGGGGTGCGAGTTTTCGAACGCTCGGCCGAATACCTCAACGCGGGGGAGATACGTTCGAAAACCTGCCGCGATCGGATCAAGGCCAACGTGCGCGACCGGATGAGTCATCGCTCGACTAGATCGGACCAACGGGCGAGGCAGGGCAGGCGAAATACGACAGACGGCCAGATCGGAGGCGTGGTTTTTCCAACATTCAGAGGAACATCTCGACACGATGTTG